>CABHPP010135352.1:55185-74111 GCA_902168425.1 Peromyscus attwateri | reverse complement strand
TGGGATCTCGCTCCTGGAAGATGGTGATGGCCTTCCCGTTGATGACAAACTTGCTGTTCTCAGCCTTGACTGTACCATTGAATTTGCCATGGGTAGAGTCATACTAGAACATGTAGACCATGTAGTTGAGGTCAATGAAGGGATCATTGATGGCAACAATTTCAACTTTGCCAGACTGGAAAGCAGCCCTGGTAACCAGGCGTCCAATTTGGCCAAATCCGTTCACTCCGACCTTCACCATCGTGTCTCAGGAATGAGGCTGGCATTGCACAAAAAGATGCGGCTGTCTCTGGAACGGGGAGAAGCAGAGAGCCTTGATTTATTTTTAATTTAAAAGTTTTTTTCATTTTATATACCAATCAGTTTGCCCTCCTTCCCCTCCTCCCACTCCCCCCACCTCCTCTTACCCTCTATCTACTCCTCAGAGAGACTAAGGCCTCCCATGTCGAGTCAACAAAGCCTAGCATATCAAATTGAGGCAGGACAAAGCCTTTCTCCCCTGCATCAAGGCTGAGCAAGGTATTCCTCCATAGGAAATGGACTCCAGAAAGCCAGTTCATGCACTAGGAATAAATCCTGGTCCCACTACCAGGGGCCCCACAAACTGCCCAAGTCACCTAGCTGTCACTCATATTCAGAGGGCCTAGTTTAATTCCATGCAGGTTCTCCAGCTGTCAGTCCAGAGTCAGTGAGCTCCCACTAGCTTGGGTAAGTTGTCTCTGTGGGTTTCCCAATCATGATCTTGATTCCCACCTCCTTGCTCATATAATCTTGCCTCCCTCACTTCGACTAGACTCCAGGATCTTGGCCTAATACTTAGCTGTGGATCTTTGCATCTGCTTCCATCAGTTACTGGATGAAGGTTCTATGATGGTAATCAGGGTAGTCCTCAATCTGATTATAGGGGAAGGCCAGTTCAGGTACTCTCTCCACTATTGCTTAAAGTCTTAGCTGGGATCATCCTTGTGGATTCCTGGGAATTTCCCTAGCACCATGTTTCTCCCTAACCTTATAATGGATTCCTCTATCAAGATATCTCTTTCCTTGCTCTCCCTCTGTCCCTCTCCAAGTCAACCATCTTGTTCCTTCATGGTCTTATCCCCATCCCCTCCCTTGCCCCCCACCTCCCCCAAGCTCCCAGTTTACCCAGGAGATCTTATCTCTTTCCTTTTCTTAGGGCAATCCATGCATGTCCCTCTTAGGGTCCTTGTTACCTAGCTTCTCTGGAGTTATAGATTTAGTAGCCTTGTTATCCTTTGTTTTATGTCTAATATCCACTTATAAATGAGTACATACCATGTTTGTCTTTCTGGGTCTGGATTGCCTCACTCAGGATGTTTTTTTCCTAGTTCCATCCATTTGCCTACAAATTTCATGATGTCATTGTTTTGTTTTGTTTTGTTTTTATCACTGAGTAATACTCTGTTCTGTAAATGTACCACATTTTCTTTCTCCATTCTTAAGTTCAGGGGCATCTAGGTTATTTCCAAGTTCTGGCTATTACAAATAATGCTGCTATGAACATAGTTGAATGCATGTCCTTGTGGTATGATTGTGCATCCTTTGGGTATATGCCCAAGAGTGGTATTGCTGGGTCCTGAGGTAGGTTGAGAATTTTCTGAGAAACCACCATACTGATTTTCAAAGTGGCTGTACAAGTTTGCACTCCCAACAGCAGTGGAGGAGTGTTCCCCTTACTCCACATCCTCTCCAACATAAGCTGTCCTCAGTGTTTTTGATCTTGGCCATTCTGAGTAGTGTAAGATGGTATCTCAGAGTCATTTTTATTTGCATCTCTCTGATGGCTAAGGATGTTGAACAATTCCTTAAATGTCTTTTGACCATTTGAGATTCTTCTGTTGATAATTCTGTTTAGATATGTACCTCATTTCTTACCTGGATTATTTGGTGTTTTGAGGTCTAGTTTCTTGAGCTCTTTGCATTTTTTGGAGATCAGCCCTCTATCATATATGGGGTTGGTGACGATCTTTTCCCATTCTGTAGGCTGCCATTTTGTCCTTTTGATGTTGTCCTTTGTCTTATAAAAGCTTCTCAGTTTCCAGAGGTCCCATTTATTAATTGCTGCTCCCAGTGTCTGTGCTACTGCTGTTATATGTAGGAAGTGATCTCCTGTGCCAATGTGTTCAAGGCTACTTCCCACTTTCTCTTCTATCAGGTTCAGTGTAACTGGATCTATAATGATAAATCCAGTCTTTGATCCACTTGGACTTGAGTTTAGTGTATGGCAATAGATATGGATCTACTTGCATTCTTCTACATGTTGACATCCAATTATGCCAGCACCATTTGTTGAAGATGCTTTCTTGTTTCAATTATACAATTTTGGCTTCTTTGTGAAATATGAATTGTGTTTTTTGTATGCAGCAGAAGGATGGATCTTGTTTTCTTACCCATTCTGTTAATCTGTGTCTTTTTATATGTGAATTGAGTCCACTGATATTAAGAGATATTAATGACCAGTAATTGTTAATTTCTATTATTTTTTATTTTGGTGGTGGTAGTGTGTGTGTGTGTGTGTGTGTGTGTGTGTGTGTGTGTGTGCTTCCCTTCTTTGGAATTTGCTGTGGTGAGATTATCTATTGTCTGTGTTTCCATGGGTGCAGCTAACTTCCTTGGGTTGGAGTTTTCCTTCTAAGTATTTTCTGTAGGACTGGATTTGTGGTTAGGTATTGTTGAAATCTGGTTTTTGTCATGGAATGTCTTGTTTTCTCCATCTATGGTGATTGAAAGTTTTGCTGGGTATAGTAGTCTGGGCTGGCATCCATGGTATCTTAGTTTCTACAAAACATCTGTCCAGGACCTTCTGGCTTTCAGAGTCTCCATTGAGAAATTGGGTTTAATTCTGATAGGTCTGCCTTTATATGTTACTTGGTATTTTCCTTTTACAGTTCTTAATATTCTTTCATTATTCTGTATGTTTAGTGTTTTGATTATTATGCAGCAAGGGAACTTTTTTTGGTCGAGTCTATTTGGTGTTCTGTAAGCTTCTTGTATCTTCTTAGGCATGTCCTTCTTTAGGTTGGGAAATTTTCTTCTATGAATTTGTTGAATATATTTTCTGTGCCTTTTAGCTGGAATTCTTCTCCTTCTTCTATCCCTATTATTTTTAGGTTTGGTCTCTTCATGGTGTCCCAGATTTCCTAGATGTTTTATGTTAAGAATTTGTTGGATTTCACATTTCTTTAACCAATGAGTCTATTTCCTCTATCATATCTTCAATGCCTGAGATTCTCTCTTCTATCTCTTGTATTCTATTGGTTATGCTTGCATCTGTAGTTTCTGTTCCTTTGCCCAGGTTTTCCATTCCTAGAATTCCCTTGGTTTGTATTTTCTTTATTGCCTCTATTTCAATTTTCAAGTCTTGAACTATTTCTTCACCCATTTCATTGCTTTTTCTTGGGTTTCTTTAAGAAATTTATTGATTTCTTCCATTTTTTGTTTGTCTTTTCCTCCATTTATTTGAGGAAATTTTTCATTTCCTCTTTAAGGGCCTCCATGATCTTGATAAAGTTATTTTTAAAGTTATTTTCTTCTGCATCATCTGTGTTTGCATGTTCATGTTTTGCTGTTGTAGAACCACTAGGTTCTGGTGGTACCATATTGTTCTTTATGTTGTTGAATGTATTCTTACACTACATCTACCCATGTAATTTGAGGTAATTACAGGTACAGGTGTTGATTCTTCCTCTAATTGGTGCAGGTGGCACCTGTGCCTCCAGGGGCTTCTGATGCTGCTGGTGATGATGGTGGAGCAGTCTGGCCACAGGAGACTTGCCTGTAGACTTGCTCCTGGGGCTGCAATTGTTGGGGCTATTTTATTGATTTCAATGCTGAGTTTGATTATTTCTTGCCATCTACTTCTTTAAGGTACCATTCTTTTTGTTGTTGTTGTTGTTGTTGTTGTTGTTATAGAGCTTTCAGATGTGCCATTAAGTTTCAAATATGAGATCTCTCCAATTTTTTTATGTAGGCACTTAGTGCTATGAACTTGCCCCTTAGAACTGCCTTCATTGTGTTTCATAGGTTTGAGTATGTTGTGTTTTCATTTTCATTCAATTCTAAAAAGTTGTTTATTTCCTTCTTAATTTCAGTCTTGATCCATTTTTCATTTAATAGTAAGTTGTTCAGTTTCTATCAGTTTGTAAACTTCCTGTTGTTTGCTGATATTCAGCTTTAATCCATAGTGTTCAGATAGGATGCAGGATGTTATTTCATATTTCTCATATTAAGGCTTGCTGTGTGTCTGAGTATGGGGTCAATTTTGGATAAAGTTCCATGAGCTGATGAAAAGAAAGTATATTTTTTTTGTGTTAGGGTAAAATGTTCCATAAATATCTGCTAGGTCCATTTGATTTATGATGTTATTTAACTCCAGCATTTCTCTGTTTAGTTTTTGTCTTGATAACCTGTCTATTGGTGAGAGTAGGGTATTGAACTCTCCTAATATTACTGTGTAAGGTTCAACATGTAATTTTTAACTGTAGTTGTGTTTCTTTTATGAATTTGGATGCCTTTGTGTTTGGTGTATAAATGTTTAAATTGTAATATCCTCTTGGTGGACTTTTCCTTTGATGAGTATGTAGTATCCTTCCCTATCTCATAATTAGTTTTGGTTAGAAGCTTGTCAGATATTAAAATGTCTACACCTGCTTGCTTCTTAGATCCATTTTCTTGTAATATCTTTTTCCATCCTTTTACCCTAAGATGATGTCTATCCTTAATGTTAAGGTGTGTTTCTTGAAAGCAGCAGAAATATGGATACTGTTTTCAAGACCAGTCTGTGTCTTTTTATAGAAGAATTGAAGGCATTAATGTTGAAAGTAATAAATGAGTAATGCTTGTTGATTCTTATTATTTTGCTGTTATGGTATGGATTCCACCCCCTACTTTGATTTGCTGGTGTAGAATTATTTATTACTTGTGTTTTCTTGGGTGTGGTTAACTGCTATGGATCTAAGCTTTCCTTCTAGTGAATTCTGTAGAGCTGAGTTTGTGGGTAAATACTGCTTAAATGTAGTTTTTCATGAAATGTTTTTCTCTCTCCATCTATTGTAATTGATAGTTTTGCTGGATATAGTAATTTGGTCTGGCATCTGCAGTATCTTAGAGTTTGTCCAGGCCCTTCTGGATTTTAGAGTATCCATTGAGAAGTCAGGTGTTATTCTAATGGGTCTGCCTTTATATGGTACTTGGTCTTTTTCCATTACAGCTTTTAATATTCTTTCTTTCTTCTGTACATTTATTGTTTCCATTATTATGTGTTGTGGGATACAGTCTATTCAGCATTTTGTATGTTTCTTGTACCCTGATAGACACCAACTTCTTTAGGTTAGGGATGTTTTCTTCTACAATTTTGTTGAAAATATTTTCAGTGCCTTTGACCTGGATTTCTTCTTCCTCTATTCCTATTATTCATAGATTTGGTCTTTCTATTGTGTCCCCAATTTCCTGGATGTTTTGTGCTTGAATTTTTTAAGATTTAACATTTTCTTTGACTGAGGTATCAGTCTTCTCTACCTTGTCTTCACCTCCTGAGATTCTCTCACCCATGTCTTGTACTCTGTTGGTGAGGCTTACCTCTGAGGTTTCTGTTTGACTTCTTAAATTTTTCATGTCCATTTTATCTTAGTTTATGTTTTCTTTGGGAATTCTATTTTCTTTGTTAAATTCTTTCCTATCATGAATTGTTTTCATTATATTATTCTACTGTTTCTTTGTGTTTTTGCAGACTTCATTAAGGGATTTATTTGTGTCCTCTCTAAGGCCCTTGATCATATTCATAACAGCTTTTTTGAATTCCTTGTCTTGTACTTCAGCTATATTGTGTTTCTCAGGTCTTACTGTAGTAAGGTTACTGGGTTCTAGTGGCTGTTAATGCTTGTGTTTTTTCACTGGTGTCTAGGCAACTGGGATGATTGAGGTGATTCTAGGTGTTAATATCCAGTCTTATCTTTATTGGGTGGGTGTTCCATTCCTTGGTTTCTGTTGCTCTCTCTGGATCTTAGGCAAATGTGGTGGCTATGGATTGCCTGCTATTGAGTGCTTGAGTAAATCAGTGGATAGCAGAGAGGGATAGAGGTGGGCTATGGGAAAAGCAGTCTGAGAGAGGCTTCAGGAAAGAGATAAGGGGATCCTATTCCTATGTAGGGGTAGGGTCCACAGGGAGTTGAAGGTATGATGGGAGAAGGAGATCCTGCAAGTAAGTTACAGTAAGGCTAAGAATTACTTGGAGGGATAGGGGTTAAAGGATTAGAAGGAATCTGATCTGAACCAAGAGTTGAATTCTCCAGTGAATGAAATTAAAGTAGGAGGAGGGGGACCTGTAAGCAGCAGGTCATTATTTGGCTAAGAGTGAGAATCAAGAGCTCATAATAAAGGGCAGGAAGAACAGCATTATTCACCTACCTGAATCCCTGTCAGGTGTGGTCACTTATGGTCTCAGTAGAGGTTTCTAGGTATCAGAGGCTGACGTGAAGGAATGGGGATGGGCTGTGATGGGAGAGCTGAGGGGGTTCACAAGAAGGAGGAAACCTGGGCCCACTCCAAAGTTTGTCATAGCCCCCTAGGATTGGAAGTAGGATGAAAAGACAAGACCCTAAAAGCAGGCTGCTCCAGGACTGGGGATGAGGCTAGAGTGGTTCTAATGGGAGACAGAAATGAGAGTGAGAATTGCCTACCTGAGTTCCAGCCTGGTGTGGCCAACGGGATCCCAGATAGTGTTTCTTGGTATCTGTAGCTGAACAAAGAGATGGGGACAGGGAAGAAAGCTGGGTCCATTGCAAGGTTTGGTGTTGCCCTCCAAAAATGGGGGTAAGGTGGAAAGATCCTTGATAGTGATCTGCTACAGGGCTGGGAAAGAGACTGGAATAATTGTGATGGCAGACAGTGTAAACCACCCACCTGACTCTCAGCGGGTATGGCCACTCTCTGTGTTAAATTTTTGTTAGGAGGATTTGTCTATTGGGGAAAGTAGGGTATTAACGGCGCCTATTATGGTGTTAGAGTTAATCTGTTGTTTTATGTCTGGTAGTATTTGCTTTATGAAGTTGGATGCACTTGAGTTTGGTGAATATGTTTAGGGTTGGAACATTCCCTTGATGGGTTGTTCCCTTAATCAGTGTGAAGTGACTGCCTTTATCTCCTCTGGTTAGTTTTGATTTGAAGTCTATTTTGTCAGATATTAGGATAGCAACCCCTGCTTGTTTCCTGATTCCATTTGCCTGGGGTATCTTTGCCTCTCTTTTCACTCTAAAGTAATCACTGCCTTTGATGATGATGTGTGTTTCTTAGTGCAGCAGAATAATGGATCCTGTTTTTCAGTCCAGCCTTAATCTAAGCCTATCATCTAGATAAGAGTCGCCGACTCTCCATTACATTTCTGTTAGTAGGCACCTGAATGAGTCCTCCCAAAAACCTATGAGACTATTATCCTCATTTCACCAATGAGGAAACTGACCTGCAGAGGAGAGTTAATGGCCCATGTTCTGGCATTTCCTAGTTACAAGACACGGGGCTGTATCTTTCTGCGTAGGTGCCAATGTGGGACAAAGAGGAAGGTGCTGGAAGCAGAGGTCCAGGGCAGCCCACACCAGCAATGCAAGGTCATCTTTTGACCCAAATCATGGAACTACAGAGCCACACTCTTTATATCTGAACCTCAGGCTCAAGGTCCCTGAGTGTCCCTCCCCCTTTCCAGAATCCATACCTGTCTTTCTCTCTAATAGTGACTCAGGCTCTGCAGCATCCATACCATGGGAACCACCATTTTCTGGGGCTCACACTGGTCAGCCTCAGTGACAGCACCAGGAGGACTGTATTTCCCTAATTCCCACTTCCACAGGATGTAGCAATGGACCCTTGGGACCTACTGAGGCTGCTGTTGCCCCTTAAGTGAGTCACAAGCCATCTGAGCAGGGGTGTGAGGCGTCACTGGGGGCAGACCCCACACAGCATTAGAGCAGGTCTTCTGGGTTAACTGCCCAGGAACCCCAGTCATCTGCTGGCTTGAGCTGTCATGTTTGCTATACCCTTGCTCAACACTTACTCCCTTGTTCAATAAAAGGCACAGGTATCACTAGAGACACTGAAGACCCAGAAGCAGGCAAGGCAGATCCATGCCTGAAAGATAGAAATATGGAATCATCACTCTGATAAAAACAAGTTCCTGTTGAGGGGAACCACACAGTGTTGAAGATTCTACAAGGTAGATCATCAATTAGAACTTCATGATTGTGGAGTGTTGGAATGTCACAATGTCACACATGCAGAGTCATATCCCCTTGGGATGTCCTTACTCCCCTTTCTTGCCCACCTCTAGGTCTGCCCTGACATCCTTTTAACTATCAGGAAAAGCCTTTGGGATGTATTAACAGACTGCTAACGTCCACCAATCCAAGAGCTAATAATGTCATCACATAGCAGAGAGTTACCGCTTTGTAACCCGCCTACCTGAGACTCCCATCAATGTATTTTTAAAATGCCTTGATTTAAGACTTTCTTTGTTCTGTTACTATAAAAATTTCATGAAATGGTTACCAGTTTAGAACACAGTATTTGGGGCAACCCGAATCTGTTCCAAGGCCATAGCCACTCATATTTGGCTCCAGAATAAAGAGATGAGAGTGGTGTTTTGTGTTGACCCCCTCTTTGCTAGTTAATAGTGCACAGTGAGAGTAAGGACAGAGACCGGGCAGTAGGACGCCCATGCCTGGGCCTCCCCAGTGGGAGAGAAGCAGAAGCTGCCAGGGGCAGGGGCACCTGGAGAGAGGGTGACTAAGGACAGAGGGGGTGCCAGACCGGAACCAATCAGCCTCCATAGCAGACATCAACAGCACTGTCAGGCCTTCACTGTCCACTGATGACCTAGCAGTGCCATCCTGGATATTCGCCCATACAGTCTGCAAGTGGCACACCATGCACTGAGCACTGCTGTGTGCTGGGCTCTGCCCCAGCCTGGGACCTGTTGGTGTGATACCATTCTGACTTCAGAGACTATGCCTTCACACACACACACACACACACACACACACACACACACGCACGCACACGCACTCGTGCGCTCGCACGTGCGTGCAAGTGCACGCACATGCACACGCACACACACAGAGAGAGAGAGAGAGAGAGAGATACACATGGAGATGCACACAGAGGGAACAGATATACATACACACAGAGAGATGGAGACATACATGTAGAAAACAGATACACATAGACACACATAGAGAGACACATGAGACACATGGCTACACAAACACACACACACACATACAGAGAGACATTGATACATATATACACATGGTGACACACACAGAGGGATCAGATACACACACACACACACACATAGAGAGAGACACATAGCTACACATACACACACATACACACAGAAAGACATTGATACACACACAGAGACATTGATGCACAAACACACATGGAGACACACACACAGAGAACAGATACACATAGAGAGACACAGCTATACATACACACAGAGAGATACATTGATACACATACACACATGGAAACACACACAGAGGGAACAGATACTCATAGACACACATAGAGAGACACATGGGTACTCACCACACACACACACACACACACACACACACACATGCATGCACACACGCACACACACAAACTGCTCTCCCTCTTTTTAGCCTGGAGGATCTTGTTAGAGCAACATGGGGGAACCACTGGGGACAGGGCATCCTTAGGATTGGGAGGAAACCTCCTGTCCAGGGGAATCCTCACCCTGCAGGTCTGTGGCCACACCCCATCCTCTGTCCCAGGAAGAATAGCCATGTTCTGTTCTGCCTGGCAAGCCTCTCCCCAGTCTGGGCTGTGGCTGGTCCTCTCTGGACCCAGAGCCTTTGGAGACCCTGCCATGTCACACAAAGGGCCAATAACAGCAGATATCGTGTCCAAAGGGGAAAAGTAGGGAAGACAGACTTCAGTGGTCTCCCTGGGTTTGACCCCATCCTATAGGTGAGGAAACAGGCTTTGGTGACCTCACGCTGGAACACCATGATGGCTAAATCTATATGCCTGTGTGTTTCCCCCAACTAGATATAACAGTCTCTAAAAGCTCCCAGCAGCCTCAGCTGCTTGCTGGAGCCTGGGGGAAGGATATCTTCCCTTAGGGCCACAGAGAGGATGGATAAAGCAAGCTTTCCTTTCCAGTCAGTGTGTATCGAGCGCCTCCTGGGTGCTGGGTGCTATCCCAGAAGCTCATTGAACAAAACCAGAGGGAAAACTCTGTGCTTGGGGTTTCTCTGGTTACATTCTGATCAGGGGAGATAGAAAATAAACAATCAATTAAAACTCAGTATGGTGCCAGGTGGCAGAAAATGCTTTGAGGGAAAACACATCTGTTAAGAGGAGAGTGGAGAGGGGGCGAGCGGGCAGTCTACAGCCTCTCGCTCGATGTCAGCAGGAGCCTGAGTATGACGCAAGGCTGAAGGAAAGAGTCAGCCATGTGGCTAAGTTAAGCTAAAGAGGCAGCCAAGGGCCAAAGGTTCTGAGGCAGGAGCATGGCTGTGAATGAACAAGAGCCATGAAAAGTCAGTGGGAAGAAGGGGAAGGGCCAATGCCTGAAAGTCAGAAGAGCGGCAGGGCCACCAGGCACCGTGGAAGAAATGGCAGGAGACACCTTTCACACGAGGCTTCTGTCTGGTGTGCTTCGAAGGGCCTGTGGGGTCAAAAGGAAAGTCAAGAAGCCCAGGAGGCCACTGAGGTGGACTATGAGGCAGGTGAACACAGCTGGAGGTAGACAGGCAGGTGGCCTCTGGATATGATCTGGAATGGTGCTGTCCAGTAGGGAGCCACTGGTCCCAGGTAGCAATTGAAGTTTAGGTCAACAACAACGAAATGGATCAGAACAGTCTGGTCCTGGACCATGCTGCCTACCTTGACAGGGCTCACCAGCCTTGTGGACACATCCATCCTCCAGAATGTTCTGATAGTCAGTGTTCCTGAATACTTGGGAGGGACTTCTGGCCCTCCTCGTGTGGATGGGAGAGGTCAAGGACTGTGCCCTTGTGCCTGGTGAGCTAGCTGTACTAATTAGCATTATTTTCATGTGCTAGGGGGAGGGGGCATTTGGAGGCCAGAGGATGCTGCCCCTCAGCAGCCATCCTCCTTGTTGTTTGAGACAGTCCCTCATTGACCTAGGGCTCACTGGTTTGTCCAGGTTAGCTGGCCAGCAAGCCCCAGGGATCAGCCTGTCTAGCTTCCCAGCACTGGGCCTTCAAGCACAAACCACTGTGCCCAGCTTTTCTATGTTCTAGATGAAACCCAGGCTTCCACGCTTGTTTAGCAAGCATTTTACCAGCTAAGCTATTTCCCCAACTCACATTATTTTCATTCATTCATTCCTACGGAATGCTCAGAAAGACTAGACAAATGTGTAACAGGGGACAGCAAAGTCAAGAGCCCTAGGAACAGCCCTCTGCACCTGTCACCCCAAGTTTAGAAGGCTCCTTCATGTCCCTTAAGCAAACATTCCACAAAGGCCACCAGCCCCTCTCAGGTCCACAGTCTGATCTCAAGACAGCAGGCTACCCTGAAACCTCCAACTCCTGTGCCTACAGAAGATGCTGAGGGGCTGGCGTGGGGCTCCTTCTGGTCCAGCCTTGGGTGGTCACTTGTCTTCAGCCTCAGTTTCCCCCACTGACTACGAGGCTAGCTGAGGACCAAGTGCTAGCTCTGAGCAGTTAGCAGGAGGAACCTGAAGTGCAGAGGCGAGGTGGGAGGACTGTGCCAGGGGGTGAACTGGGGATGCTTGGAGCCTGCTGAATCATGCACCCTGCTGGTGCCCAGAGGCCAATTGCAGCCTTTCACCATTGTGATCTGCAAAGTACAGCCTGGGTCACTCACACACCAGTGGAACAACAGAGCCCCTCTGGCAGTCACTGGCTCTGGGCTCCTGACTCTCCCCAGATAACCTGCACCAGATCCCCACAGGCACGAGACAAAGAGGGTGATAAGAGAGGGTTCCCGTGACACACACCTCTGTACTTCCTACGGGAGTTGTGAGATGGGGCAGGGCCAGTAATCAGATGTACCACCTCACAAAGGGAAGAGTGATTACATCATCCAGCACAGGAGCCCAGCTGTGTCATCCGGCCTGCGCCTAGCCATGCCGCTAACTTCACCCAGCTGCTCATGCTTCCCAAGAGCTGGTGCCTTTCCTCCAAGAGGACTCCATGCATCCACTGGCCTTGTCCTGAGGTTGAAAGGTGTTTTGGACTTGTGAATGTCCACTCATGCAGTGAACAGCCCCAGTCTCCCCAAGCCCTGTAGAGACCCAGAGAGAATGTGTGTTTCTATGACCACAGGCATGGTAAGGGTCAGGCCACCAGTGTTGCCATCTCTAAATAAGGACATCTGCACGCCCAAGTCCAGACCTTTATACACCTCCCCTGACAACTCAAACCAGAAGTGGAGCACGCTGGAACCCAGGCAATAGGCACTTTGGACATGTGCATAAGGGCAGCGTTTTATAAACTCAAACCTCACTAGGTTTGGAGCTGTCTGCCCTTAGCTGACCCCAAGTCATCAGAGGAGAAGGGACACACTGAAGGTCAGGAACCTCATTCCTGCCAAATATACTGGACTACTAGGCTGAGAATCTGGAAGGACTGTAGTTTATTCCCAATTCACAAGGAAAAGATGGAGAATTGCTTTTTGGACTCAGCTATTGGCCATTGTAGGTGAACTTCAAGATGTTCCCAGAGAGCAGAGGCAACCCCGTCCCCCAGGTCACTTGTGCACAGACAGAAGAAGACCCAAGAGGCCTCCCTGGGTGTTTGTAGCCCATGGGTCACTCACCCATTTGGCCCTGACGCTATGATCTGAGTCTCTACTCTGGCTTCCAGGAAGCCTTCAACAGGTCCAGAGAGGCACCCAGTTACTGAGACCTCAGTCCTGGGCACAGCTGGCCCTGCTTGTGTGGACTTTTACAGGGATTCTTTGGCTCAGGGAATCCAGCTGCTTGACCAACTAATGAGAAGCGGCCATAGGTGGACACAGAATTAGAGTGCTGTCCCCAAACAAAGCCGACCCACAAAACCAGGACTCTGTTCATCCCCTTCTCTCCCTCTTCTGAACTCTAGCATCTCACTGTCCAATGAGGAATCCCTCTGCAGCCTGCCCCTCTGTAGGACGAGAGGCAAAGGGGCAGAGAAGGGAAGAGCAAGCCATACTAGCAAGTCCTGAGCTCCAAGCGGCTCCCAGATGAGTCCTGGCTATGAGCCTGCACCAGCCCATCAGCCCCTCCTGGATACCTCATCCGCATACGAGGACAGTGATGGCTGAGAGCATTAGATTACATGAGGTGTTACAGTGCTTTTCCAGTCCTCTATTTCTATTCACCCCAGAGAGAGAAAGGGCAATGCAATACCAAAGAAACAATTTCATCCAAGCCGAGCTTGGTGAACCAGTGAGTTTATTGGGGTTACATACAAGTGAGTGAGTGACTTGAGCAGCTGCGTCACCGAACATCCCACCCCAGTATGGGTGGTGATGCGAAAAAGCTGTACCCTTGGAGTCTCCTGCACAATTCCTAGGCAGCTCCACCACTAAAGCATCTCTGCTCCCACAGCCTTTGTTTACTAAATAAGTAATGGGGGGATGTGTCCCGTGAGTCTCTTGAATCTCTGATGAGCTTCATAAGCCTCCAAAAAACCTCCCCTCCAACCTGGAAAGAATCCAGGAATTTGCCACACAGTATAGGATAGGAAAGGCCTTAGCCCCAAATGGACACTCAGAAAATTCTCCAGAGCAATTATATAACACATTACATTGCTCAAAGCCCATCTCTAGATTGCCAGCTTACATATAGAGTTTGTCTTGAGTTGTCAAAACTGGGGTTGGAGAGATGGCTCACCAATTAAGAGCACTGGCTGCTCTTGTACAGCACCCAGGTTTGATTCCCAACCTCCATGCTGGCACTCACAACCATCTGTAACTCCAGTTCCAAGGGATCTAATGCTTTCTTCTGGCCTCTGTGAGCACTCTAGGCAGGTGTTACACATACATGCACACATGCAGGCAAAACACTAATACATATTTTTTAAAAAGTAAATCTTTAAGTTATCAAAACCTTAGGGCAATGTGGTTGAAAGTTTCCCCTTGCTTTGGACATACAAACACCATGAAGACCATCAGAGGATACCAGGAATCTTCTCCTTACAGCTGACAACGGAAGGCAGCCTCCTTCAGAGCACATGACTGCCCCTGGAGTGCCCCCCCATGTTAGTGGGTGCTCTGTGACCCTCCCTCAAGGGATGTTGAAGCAGTAGGGGATGATCAGGAAGGATCAGGAGGCGTGGGAACAGCTGCATGGTGAGCTTCACATTTGGGTTTTGCATTTTCATTTTTGAATATATTTTTATGCACTTGTCAACAGCAAAAATGAAAATCCATGACAAAGTCAGAACTAGAAAAATAATTAGCTTTATGTCCTCATTCATAACTCACATCCATCACCCACATTCAGTCCGTGCTTATCCCCAAATAGTTAGCCTTTCTTGTTCTCTTTTGTACAAGTTGTACTGAACCCACATGTACATGTGTTTACATATATTCATATATTATTGGCTAGATTTCGTATATGAGAGAGAACATGTGCTTTTTCTTTCTTTCTGAGATTATATGACTTCTCTTAAGATTATACATCCTACACACATCCATTTTCTTGCAAATTTTGTAATTTTATTTTTCTTTTGAGCCGAATGGTATTGATGGACAAGTGGGTTGATTACAATTCTTTGCTGTAGTAAATAAAGCAGTAATAAAAAATTTCTTAAAGCAGCTGCAAGAAACAAAAACAGCTGGACAGGAGCCAGTGAGCTACAGGAAGAGAGCATCAAGCTGAGACCTGGGGAGGCTGAGGTCCTGCTGAGGCTCCCCTGGCCTCCTTTGGTGACCTCAGGGTCCCTCTGTGTCCCTCTGTTGACCCCTCTGTGACATTGGCTCATTGGAAAGGCCTAAACAGGAAACAAATGATTATTTTGTTTTGAGTAATTAAATCTCAAATGTATTTATCAACTTTACCTTTTTTTAAACCTTGGCTTTTAATTTACTTTTTCCATTTGTAACTTTTCATTACACCTTTTTTTTTTTTGACACGTTGCAGGAACTATCTTCCTGGCAAGGTGGAAACAAACATCTACTGTCCTTAAACCAAAGTGAGGTTCCACCAAAGTCTGGCTGAGGAACCAATGAGTCCATTGGGCTATCTGTAATTACAGAGGGTGAGCAACCCCAAAGCATCCTCACCACTGGGAATGTCATCCCAGCATGGATGACAGCTTCCCCACAGCTGCATAGATGGAGTCACTCTTTCCTTTAAACTTCCACAGCCTGTGTACTCTGGCACTTCTCAAGACCCAGGCGAGTGTCCAGTGACCCTCCCCATTCCTTCCATGAGGGAGCATCAACAGTCAAAGGGCCTGACCTTGAGAGTCTCTTCCAAGTAATCACAAATGAACTATTGAAGATGATAGAGTTCATTCTCAGAAGATAGCTCTCTACAACACATAATAATTGCACTTATTCTGGGGAGTGCAATGGGACACTTCAATATACACACATGATATAGTCAGAGCAGAGTCACTGGTGCATTTATCACCCTAGGCATTTCCCATTTCTTTGTCTGAGGACCACTCACAATGTTTCCTACTAGTTCTTTTGATTGCTATATGTTCCTGACATAGACAGCCTCAGTCCAAACACTATGGGAAACTTGTCTAAGTGACTTCAGGCACCAGACAGTAGCTAACTCTCAGAGGAAGACTTGGGATAGAAGCTGTAGCTCTCAGCACTGGCCCCACAGAGGAAAATGACATCTCAACCTCATTGTGACCCAACTCTGCCATTCCTGGGCATATACCCTATGGATTTTATAACCTACCCAGAGACACCTGCACATCCTCCTTCATTGCTATTCCATTCACAATAAGGTTATGAAATGAAAATCTCAGCACGAGGCATGGGTTACCTCCCTAGACATTATTGAAAGGCCCTAGAGGCTCCCCAAACACATAGGCCATTGCTCTTGGCTGCCCACTTTAACTAGATGTAAGACCCTATAGCTAAAAATGTCACACACCTTGATTGCAGAACATAGAAATCAATCTTGAACTGACCAGGAAACTCTTTCCATGAATGCTAGCTTTCCAAGTGCTGGACAGTAGTCTACTAGATAGAGGGAAAGGTATCAGTAACCTTACCCAATGTTGGCCCCTGCGTGTTATACTACTGACCCCTCAGGCAAGATGTGCCCACTGGTACAATGGTGCATGACTGTTATGGGGTTAACCAACCATTTTCTGATTGTATTTGATGCCTGCTCTACAGGAGGGAAATTGATAACCACATCAATAATCCATAGCCCAGGAGGTTTTGGCCCTCTGGAGGAATTCGCTGTTGTTATTATTATGTTGAATAGTCATGTCACCAAACTGACTTCTAAATATTTATGTTTATACACAAATACTCAATCTTGGTTTATACTTAACTTTGGTCAGAGTAGCTTCTTTTGGCAGTGGGTAGTAGTTAATGAAGAGATTCATAAGTGCCCAAAGTGCTGAGTGACAGTGAGCACTCAGCCATTAGATGGGAAGTCTATTACCAACTTCTCTGATGCCCAAGGCTCAGGGAATTTTACAGAAAATGAGACAGAAAGAATGTGAGAGCCAGAGGATGGGGAGGAGTGGGGTGGAATTCTGTTCTTCTGGACAGGACATGGCTATTGAATTAATGAACTCACAGCAGCTGTGGTTACCTATCCATGACCCATATAAGATTAAGCCAGTTAAAATCCCAGCATGGATGGGGGAGGAACTCCAGAGGTCCAACCCCTGGCTGATGAGTTGTTGGCAGCTGATGGCTGCTAGGGAAGAGACAGTCATTTTTCTTTGGGAGTGTGACCACTAATAGGTTGTTCATGCCCCAGTGATGACTCCGCAACCATGCATATATGGGAAGCACTAATTGGAATCAGTGGGTTATTAAAAAAAAAAAGGATAATATGAAGTTGGGAAGGAGATGTGTTGGTGGACCTAGGGAGTACTTGGAGGTGGGGGTGGGCTGGCTATGATCAAAATAATTGTATCATGTGTGAAATTTTCAAAGAATAAATGAAAGTGTTACTTTAAAATATCATGGCCGGGCTGGAGAGATGGCTCAGCCGTTAAAGGCTAGGCTCACAACCAAAAATATAAAATATCATTGCTGTTTGCTACTGTGTTTGCTGCTGTGCCATGGAACATTAGATGTCATCCCCATCCTCACCTCCACCCCCACTCCTACCCCACAGACAACTGCACTGTCTACCCTTGGACCAACCTCTGTCCATACTCTCACCCCTACACTCTTCCCAAGCTTGGTGATCACAATTCTATTCTTTCTTCTTCTGTTTCCTTTTTTAAATTTACGTGTGTTTGCCTGCATGTATGTCTGTGCACTACCTGCATGCCTGATGCTCTTGGAAGTCAGAAGAGCACACCAGATCCCTTGGAACTGGCTTACAAGAAGCTGTGAGCCACCCAACATGGATGCTGGGAATTGAACTCAGGTCCTCTGGAAGAAGAGTTAACACTTCTAACTGCTGAGCCATCTCTCCAGCCCCTCTCTCTTCTTTTTGAGACCACTGTGTCACCTTCGACCTACCTGTGCAATCATGCATATGAATCTTTCTGTGCCTGATTTACTCCACTTAACATAAGTTATCCCGTTCCATTCAAGTTGCTACAGATGAGTGAATTCCATTATTTTTTATAGTCAAATAGTATTCCATTGTGTATATATACCACCATTTTCCTGTCAGTAATCCATAAATGGGGACCTGGATGGACTGCATATCTTGGCCATCATGAATAGTGCTGCCACAGGCATGCATGTGGATGTATGTATGGCTACCCATAAACTGACTCTAGTTCTTTAGAATATTTACCAACTTGTGGGGTTTTCCTGGATCATGTAGTGGTTCTAATTCCAATTTTGCAAGACTTCTATATTGCTTTTATTGTTGCAATACACTGTCACCAATAGTCCTCTCTCTTTATCTCTTCACAAACATTTTTTTAAAATTCTATGTGGCTTAGCATGTTTCTGCCTTTTCTTGATGTGCAGTAATGCTGAGAATTTTACCACGAACTTCATTATTAGTGTATCTTTCCAAAGAAATGTCTACTGGGTCCTTTGCTCAGTTTTTCACCAATTATTTGATGTTTTGCTACTGAATTATTTAAAGTCCTTGTGTTCTGAAAATCGATCCCTTGTCAGATGGATATTTGTGAACATTTATTGCCACCATATAGGTTGTAGTTTATTCTTTGGTTTTCTGCACTTTGGGGTCATATCCCAAAAGTCTTCACCCAGACCATAGTCTTGACATATTCCTCCTGTCTTTTCTTCTAATAGTTTCATAGTGTCATGATTGCATTTGAGTCTGTGATCTCGCTATATAGCTCAGGCTGACCTTGAATGTGATATGTAGACCAGCCTGGACTCAAAATCCCAGAGATCTGCTGACCTCTGCCTCCTAGTGCTGGAATTAAAGTTGTGGCCATCACACCCAGACCTGAGTTTATTTTTATATGTGCTTTGAGGTTTCTTCTGCATATGGATAACTAGTTTTCCATCACCATTTACTGACAGGACTGTCCTAGAAGCAGTTCTCACTGCCTCTGTCAGCTGTCAGGTGGATACCCGCAAGATGGCTCAGTGGGACAGGCACTTGCCACCAAGCCTGATGGCCAGAGTTCGAACCTTGAAATCCACAGTGGAAGGAAGAGAACAACTCCTGAATGTGTCCTCTGAGCTCCACTTGTGTACCATAGTTACACATACCTATGCTCATGCACACATCAACACACACATAATAATAATAATAATAATAA
>CABHPP010135352.1:44906-55085 GCA_902168425.1 Peromyscus attwateri | reverse complement strand
AAGAAGAAGAAGAAGAAGAAGAAGAAGAAGAAGAAGAAGAAAATTTTAAAACTCAACTGGCTGTAAAGGCATGGACAACTTTCTGGGAACTCTGGCTCATTTCACTGGTGCTGCCTTTGGCTGTGCATCAGTGCAGGGCCATTCTGGATACTACATCCAAGGTATGTTTTGAAGTTAGCTCTCATAACACCTTCAGCTTTGTTCTTTTTCCTTTGGTTTCTTTGGTTGCCTTTCAATGCCTTTTGAAGTTTAAAAACAATAGGATGGCCTATTCCTGTGAGAAATGTCATTGGTGTTTTGATGGGAATTGTGTTGACTCTGTAGCTGACTTTGGATGAATGGACACTTGAAAAGTATTAATTCTTACAATCCATGAGCATGAAACATTTTTTCCATATTTTTATGCTCTCTTAAATTTTTTCCATAAGTGTTTAATAGTTTTCATTGTAGACATTATTCTCTCCCTTGGTTGAATTAATTCCTTGGGTTTCTTGCTTGTTTTTTTTTAATGGATATCCATAAAATCACTTTTAACTTCTTTTTCAGTAATTTTGTTACCTATATTTTTAAGTACATATCTTTTCCATGTTGATTTTTTTTAATTTCCTAGTTCTAAGGCTCAAACCCAGAGCCTTGCACATTAGAAGCAGGCACTCTACCATAGAGTTGTGTTCTAGCTTTGTATGTTAATTTTGTATTAACAAAATTAATCTTATTTTGTAATCTTATTTCATTAATCAGGTTTATAATTTTGTACAAAGGATAGACTTTTCTAGATATACAATCATGTTATCTTCAAGCAAGGATAATTTGTGCTCCCCTTTTGTATTTGGATGCCCCATATTTTTCTCTTGTCTTATTGCTGTGGCTAAGACTTTCAGTAATATATGACTAAATGTGGTAAAAGTAAATGCCGTTGTCTCGGTTGTGATCTTGGATCAAATGATTCCAGCCTTCTTCCCTTTGGTACAATGTGGGCTGGGGATCTTCAAGTATGGTTTTTATTGAGTTGAAGTACATTCTGTCTATTCCAAAGAACTTTAAGGATATTTTTTTTAATCACAAGGTGGTGTTGAATTTCATTGAATTATTTTTCTGTGGTTATTTAAATCACTATGTGTGGTGGTTTGAAATGGCCTCCAAAGGAAGTTGCACTATTAGGAGGTGTGGCCTTGTTGGAGTAGGTGTGACCTTGTTGGAAGAAGTGGGCTCTGACGTCTCATATATGCTCAAGATACTGCCCAGTATCTCAATCCATTTCCTGTTGCTTGCAAGATGTAGAAGTCTCAGCCTGCACACCACCATGTCCCACCATGATAATAATGGACTGAACCTCTGAAGTGTAAGCGAGCCAGCACAATTAAATGTTTCCCTTTGTAAGAGTTGTTGTGGTCATGGTGTCTCTTCACAGCAATAGAAACCCTAACTAAGACACCATGTGTTTTTCATCCTTCTGTTAACATGATTTCTTAATTGTATTTATTAGTTGTGTGCCGCATTTTGTTTACTGGTTTGCTTATGTCAAACTTTTCCTGTGTTTCCACTTGAGAACTAGGAATATAGCTTAGTCAACAGGTGAGAGATTCATATAGACATAAATATTTAGACAGATCAATAGATAGCTGATAGATGGATGAATGAATCACTAGGTAGATACATATAGGCTACTTAGTTCATGGTGGTCAGAAAGCAGAGAGGGACCAGGGATGAGGAATAAAATTAATACACATGCCCCTTAGTGACTTGCCTTGGTCAGTTAGGCCCCACCTCCTCCACCTCCCAAAGTGTCCATCTGAGACCAGAGATCACCATGTGAACCTTCGGAGGGTCTCTCATATTCAATCTAGAACATTCGGCCCTGGGTCTTCAAAGGCTCATAGATACCTCATGATGGAAAATGCATGCACTCCATCTCCTAGAACCTCCAAATCTTAGGAATCTCAACATGGTTCCAAAGTCCAGGGCCAAAGTCTCTTTGGAGACACAAAACAAAATCTTGTCTGTGAGCCCCTGTAAAGTCAAAAAGAAGGTTATACACTCCCAAAGTGCAATGGCAGAGTAAACATTCTCACTACAAAGAGGAGGGATAGGAAGACAGCAAGGAAGGACTAGATGAAAGCAAGACGGAACTCCAAAAGAGAAAACAGTAACCCCTGTAGTCTTTGCCCAGCATCTGGGGCATGTGGTGTCATGGTGTATGCTCCAATGTGCCTGGGCAACCCAAGGTGACCCATAGATGTAGTTTAGGGAATTCTGGCCTGGGTTTGTCCCTAGGGATCACCTGCCATAAAAACCCTTGTGCAAAACTCAACTCCAAATGGATCAAGTACTTTGACATAAGCCTATGACCACAGTCATAACACTCTGATTGTGTTATAAGAGAGCATGGAGAATAGCTTTGACCTCACTAGCACAGAAAAAGACTTTCTGAACAGAACACCATTAGCATAGGCACTAAAATCAACAATTAGCAAATATGATCTCATGAAACTGAAAAAGCTTTGTAAGGCAAAGGAAACCATCATTCAGAGAAGATGTTTTACCAAATACACATCTAATAGAGAGCTATTATCTAAAATATAGAAAGAACTAAAAAAACTGGACATCAAGAAAACAAATAACTATAATTAAAATGGAGTACAGATCTAAACAGAGAGTTTTCAAAAGATGAAACACAAATGGCTGAGAAAAACTCGAAGAAATGTTCAACATCCTTAGTCATCAGGGAAATGCAAATCAAAACTACTCTGAGATTTTATCTTACACCCACCAGAATGGCCAGCATCAATAAAACAAATGACAACTCATGCTGGCAAGGATGTAGGGTTAGAGGAATGCTCATCCATGCTGGTGGGAGTGGAAACTTGTACAACTACGATGGAAATCAGTGTGGTAGTTCCTCGGGTGTCTGAGAGTAGATCTATCTCAATATTCAGCTATATCATTCTTGGGCATATACCCAAAGGACTCTATATCCCACTACAGAGACACTTGCTCATCCATGTTCATTGCTGCTCTACCCAGAAACTGAAAACCTAGTTGATCATCAACAGATGAATGGATAATGAAAATGTGGAATACAATGGAATATTATTCAGCTTTTAAAAAAAACAAAATTATGAATTCACAGGAAATGGGTGGAACTAGAAAAAAAATCATCCTGAGTGAGGTAACACAGACTTTAAAAAAGAGAGAAGTATGGTATGTATTCTCTTACATGTAAATGTCAGCTTTTAAGTCTTCAGTAGACATGCTACAATCCACATAACCACAGAGATTAGGTGTAGAGTAAGGGACTAGTGGGGAGGGAAGGATCTGCCAAGGAAGGGAAAAGAGAATAGATAGCTATGGAGAAACTGGGGAGACTGGAATGGGAGGATAAATGTCAAGGGTATGAAAGAGGAGGGCAAAGAAGGGAACACCAAGGGGCATTTGAGGGGTTATATGGAAACCTACTACAGTAGAAATTTCTTAAAATATTTATAAACACAAAAAAAAATCTAAATGGGGTCACCACATAATGGGGTAAACAATGCTCCAGCTAGACATCTTTCACCACCAAGTGAAACATCCAGTCCCAGGAATGGATTACATCTAGTTGAATTTTTGGACAAAGGGGCCCCATGGAAACTCAACAGCTCAGCCTATTGCCAATGTTACTGGTTGCTCTCTACAAACAGATGATAGGGCCCTATTACTGAAGACAACACTTGTACATCTCACTGAACACAGAGAAGTCAAATGGATGCCTAACTAGAGGCTTCACCCCTACTAACTAGAAGCTACCAGAACCACATGCTACCAGAGGAAAAAGATATACACCAACCCAGCTACAGACCCTGCAATCTACAATGGTGACCTGCCTGCAAGATATGTTGGTACAATAGGGGCACAAAAGTTGTTGAAGTGGCCAACCACTATCAGATTGGATCTAAGATCCACTCTATGAGAGGGAATGCATGCCCAAGACTGCTCAGGTCTTGACGAGATAAGCTATGGACCTAGGGGGAAACCAAACTATTCTGCTAAAGAAACATAGCAATAAAAGTACTCCTAACAACATTCTACTATACTCATAGATCAATGTCTTGCTCAGCCATCATCAAAGAAGCTTCCTTCTGCAATAAAGAGAATAGAGAGCCCCTTACATGGACGATGTGTAGAGAGTGAGAGACTTTATAGCAGTCCATCCTAAATGGAATATCTTCATCAAGCCCCTCACCTCAAGGCTCGGGGAGCTATAGAAAAAAAGAAGAAGTGGAAAGATTGTAAGAGCCTAAGCTGGGTATAGTTGTACACATCTTCAATTCCAGCATCAGGAGGCAGAGGCAGGAGAATCTCTGTGAGTTTGAGGCCAGCCTGGTCTAAATAGTGAGTTCCAGGACAGCCAGAGCTACATAGTGACAGAGTGAGGCCCTGTCGAGAGAGAGAGAGAGAGAGAGAGAGAGAGAGAGAGAGAGAGAGATACTGCAAGAGCCATAAGGAATAGATGACATCAGAGAAACAGTGTCTTTCACATACAACAGCACTGAAACACACATATGAACTCACAGAAACTGTAGCAGCATCACAGGACCTTCACAGGTTCAAGCCAGACAGGGCCCCAGCACTGAGAAGGGGAAGTAGACACTAGCCCCCACCCCTAACCCAGAAGCTCTCTAATTGACACCCACTTGCAAAGAAAAACCAGTTCTTTCCAATGGAGTCTCACTGGGTGCATAAACTACACACTTAGGGGTATGCCCCACACCCAGCAGCAGATCGCCAACACAAAATGAACTCAATGGTATGTTCATAGACTTTTGTCTCATATTGCTTTGTTTGGGCTCCCCGACACCCATAGTGGTCTTTTGGTTGTGTGTCATGGTTTCTGAGTTTGTGTTTTTATGGGTTGTGTGTGTGTGTGTGTGTGTGTGTGTGTGTGTGTGTGTGTGTGTTCTTGTGCTTTCTCTTTATTACTTTTCTTTGTTTTTTGATTGCTTTTTTATTCTGGTTTGTTTGCCTTTTATTTTGCCTGTTTGTTTTCTAAAGAGACGAGAAAAGGAAGGCAGGAAGTCTGATGGATGGAGAAGTGGGGAGGATCCGGGGGGAGTTGGGGGAGGAGAAACCATTATCAGAATATATTGTATGGAAATAAAATTTGTTTTCAATAAAAAAATGAACCCTTATGCAATGGTCAACCCTAATCCCAACCCCTTTTCCAGCCCCCATCTTCCCGGTCACGTCCCTTGTCTCACTCCTATACCATACCCCAACGAGACACATCTCTGCTCCTTTACCAGGCAGATCCCACCCTTCCTGACCAGCCTCCACACTCACATTTGGCCAGCCCTTGACCTCCCTTGCCAGCTCCTGCTCCCCACAGGTTTGTCATTGTGTACTCCACAGTTCAGTTGTACTGCTGGGCTGAGGAGGTGGCACAGTGAGTAAAATGTTTGCTGTGCAAGCATGAGAACTTAAGTTCAGACCCCAAGCACCCACATAGAAAGCTGGGAATGGCCATGTGGCTGGAACTCCCTGCACTGGGATGGGGGACAGAGATAAGAGGGCTTCAAGAGCTTGTTGGCGGTCAGCCTAGCTCCAAGTTCACTGAGGGACTCTTTTTTCCTTTCCTTTTCCTCAGAGGAAAAAGGTGGAGAGCAGTAGAGGAGGACACCGGATGTCTTCCCCTGGCCTCTGTATACACACATCGGTGCATCTACCCTGTGCGCCCATGAAACCCCTCCTAAAAGTTGGGAACATTCCCCTGACCTTGAACTGTGCTCCCTGGGAGTGCCTGCACTTCTGAATTTTTAAGGAAGCCTTTGGCCAAAAGCAATACATCCAGACCTGCAACTGACCATTCCCCATTGGAGGCAGCAGCAGAGCATTACAGACCCAGCGCCAGGCAACCCCAGAAAGTTCCAGCCACCCCTCCATCAGTTCACACACTGCGAAGCTCCAGAATTCCCCCACCTCAAGGCCAGCAGCTGATCAACCTCCCAGTGTGGCTGGCCAGCTCAGAAAGTGGGCGATAATTAGCTCAGCTGGCCAAGCAGTGGGCCTTCCCAGTTTGACTTTTCCTGTTTGTGTGGAGGCAAAAATGTAAAGTCTATGTACTCTCCAGACAGAAGTCTGTGTTGGATGTAGATGCAAGATTGGTAGGGATGGGCCAAGAGAGGATGCTGTTTGAGTTCCTGGACTGTGAGGGAGGACTCTATGCTGACAGCTGTTATCCCAAGATTGCACACAGGCTGAAAAATAAGGATGAGAGTCCTTTCTTTGCTGTGGTACTGCAAGGGTCCTCACACAGCTCTAGGAGTGTGGAATAGACTCTAGGACGGTGGACAATGGAGACATTAGGCACAGCACCTAGCAGGCGCTTCATTTAGAGACACCAGCTAGTTCAGAGACAAGGACACAATCACCCACATAAGGTGGCACCTGCAGACCAGGAGACCATGCTGCTGGGCAGCAGTTTAAAATCTGGGATCCAAAGACTCCCATCAAACACTGAGACAGGATATCTGTCCCTAAACTGGTTTCCTGTTTTACGAGGACCCTCACTGTCACTCTCTCGCTCCAGGAGGAGAAGAAAGGGGAGAATTAACTGGTCTCACTGCTGGCTGAGTGAGTCCTTTCAGAGAGCCTCAGATCTTGTGGGCACACCCACCGGAGGCCCACAGAGGACCAGGGACAAGCTGGACAGTGCAACTGTAGAGCAGCAGGAGTAGGGTGTCCTGAGTGCAAGAGGGTGGATCCAGAAACCTAACCTCTTCCTCCCCTCCTTTCTCCCTTGGGGTCTGGCTTCAGCTGCTAGCCTTGAGCTTATGGGCATTCGGGCCTCAACTAGCTGTGTGTATTGGCTGTCTTCACGAACAGCATGCGCCCTGGACCAAAAAAGGCTGGAGTTATGGGAGAGTGGGGTCTTCCTTGAGACACAGCAGGATACAAGTTGGATCCAAAAGTTCTTGCTGAGTGAGATTGACATTAATGGGCTGTATATATGCAGTAGTGCAGACCACAGGCTGCCAGGCTGTGTGAGCTGGGGTTTTTCTGAAACCACACTTCCTGCCACCGTTCCTTTATGATAAAAGATTAAATGTGTGCCTTTGTGCCTGAGCACAATAAAGGCTCAGTACAAGCCGGCTGGCTCATCATTATTATTATTGACAATAGTGTTGTTATTATTGGAAGGATCAGCTGGACACCTATCACTTCTTTGGGTCATTCTGCACTGTCTCCTGAGTGCTCTGCCGTATGAAGGTATTGGTGGGGAAAGTCTAGGGTCTTGGCAGGGGAGAGAGTGAAAAGCTGTGATTATTGCTCAGTCCCAGACACAGCAGCACAAGAGAAAGCGTCGCCAAGCCCACCTAGCAATTACCCACAATGCTGGTGGCAGCCAGCCAGATGTGTAGCAGCAGGGGAGGGAGCCATCCCTTCCCCTGGAGAGGATGGAAGACAGGGTCTTTCTGGAAGATTCTTGGACCTATCTTCTTACCCAACCCCTCCAGTCTTTGAGTTCTTAGGACCGAGACCACGTGCCTCAGTAGGCCTTGAAGGTCGTTTATGGAATATTCCTACCCTTCCTCTCTCCCCTGCATTTCTGGCTTCAGCCTTTCTGGCATGCAGTCAAGCTCTTACTTGCCTCAGAGTGTTTGCAAAGGCTGTTCATTTGCCCAGAATGTTGTCCCCTCTGGCCCTTCCCTGGAAACGTTGACCCCTCCTTAGAGTTCCTACTTAAATGCCCATCCTTGAGACATCTGACAAAGGCCTTCTGTGACTCCTGGCCAAAGGATGGTCTCACTGTAAGGTCCAGAGCCCTTCCAAGCCAACTTTGAAGCCCCCCTATATACTCCCAGGTCTGTCCTACAGGGTGGCGACTGAGGCTGGAAGCCCCCAGTTCTCTCAGAGAGGTGAACATGAACAGGAGGACACGGGAGAGGGCCCTGCCAGAGCTCAGCCTTTATGCCTTCATGGTTCCAACCTCCCTGCTGCTGAAGGGCAGGGCTGCTAACGAGGCGTCTTTCTGTACACTCAGGCCAGGCTCATGTCTGAGCTAATTAATTTCCAGGTTCCACATGAATGCAAGCACTGAAATTAGCACTCACAAAAGAGCCAGTCCTAGCCCCTCCCTACTCGTAAGACTGCTGCAAGCCTGGAGGCCCTACAGCTCCAGGGCACTGCTTGATCTCCATCCCCGCTGACCAGCCAGCTTCCCAGAGTGCTCAGGGGAACCAGAGAGGGTGCAGCGTGAGGCACCCCAGCTGCAATCCTAGATCCAAATCAGAGGTCCTGGGGGGATGAGAGCTTGGAGATGGTCTGCCTCAGGCCATCTCTGTCCTCTGCCTTCTTCCCTTGACTATGGGCTTCCTGGGGCAGAGGCCAAGTCAATCTCATTTCTGGTCCCTGGTGACACCCTAGGTGAGTGGAAAATGCTGCAAATAGTGGACAGAGCCTGGGGTCCTGACTCCCTCCCAGATGGGCATCCACTCTTTGTCCTGTGAGACTGGCCTGACAGCAGTACTCACTGTAAACTCTGACAGTATAGTGTCCTGAGGTTGCCAGGCTGAATTTCCATGAGGCTCAGAGCAGACCCCAATACACACACACACACACACACACACACACACACACACACACACACACGCCCCTTTCTGGTTCCAGTACTGTAATTGGCTCTCTGCAGAAAATCGGCTTCCTCATCGGAACCCTCAGTGCTGGGTGAATACGGGCCCTCAGAATCCTAAATCAGTTTACTTTCTGAAAAATCATGCACTGTGTTCACCAGCTGTTAACAAGCATCTGACAGGGCAGGAGAGGCACCTCCATCACATGCCCTGGCACCACTGTGCATGCAAGTACCCACTGAAAGCAACTGATATGAACCACTAGCAACCTCATATGTGGTGGTGCTAGCCCACAGCTGCCTGCTTAGGTAGGTGCTGGGGGGTGACCATGGGGACAAGCTGGGCCTGGCTGGCTGGAGCTGCTCCTGCCTCACCTCCCATTTCTAGGCACAGTGGCCTTGGGGAGAGGGTCCATTCCCTAAAGGCAGAAGGATGCAGGCAGAAACTCCTGAGGCTTAGTGCCCACACTCCACTAGACTTAGCATCCAGGTTTGCCCATTCTAGATAGGATTCCATTACTTAAAGATGGTAGGGGCCAAAACACATTGGCCTTCCCCTGTTCCAATTTCCTTCCAGAAAGGTGGGCCAGAGGATGGAGTGGTTTGACAGCCCCTCAGGGGATGGGACATTTGGGTGTGGACATGGGATAGCCACCTCTATCAGAAGAGCAAATGGCCAACATGGGCATCCCAACATAGGGATGCTGCTCTGGTGGCTATCAGAGCCCCTTCAGCCCCCAGACTCCTTTCTCCAACAACGTATCTTCAGAGCAGTAACAGGCAATGTCTCCTGCCTGTGAATGGGCTCATTCATGCCACATTGGCAGCAACCCCTTGGGACATTGGCCCCAGATCCTACGCACGTGCCAAGCTGGCTGTGTACAAGCGGTCAGTGGTGAGAGCCCAGCTCCCTGTGCACAATGGCTCTCTTATCTGTATACCAACAGTTGACTGAGAAAGTCTCCCAGCAAGCGAGGCTGCCTCCATACCCACCCTCCCCAGAAAGCCTTTGCTTTTAGCTCAAGCTCTACAAAGTCTAGACCAAAGTACTTGGGGTTCCCCCTGACTAAAGCTCCCCCTGACTAATGACAAACACACACTGGATGCTCTAGGAAAGGTTTTGAGATTCACAGGCTTCTGGAAGCTCCCATCCCTCCTGCTACAGGACTCATGGGGCCCCCTGTTCCTCCCACAGGTCACAAGAGCATCGGCAGCTCTTGTTCTCCTGATTAAGATCTGCCCGCCAACTGCAGCAAGCAAGTGCCTGGGGACGGCTCCTCCCTCTCGCTGCCAGGCAGGTACCACACAGTACTTTCAGGCAGCCTCTTTGAAGTCAGTCCACACACCACAAAAGGCTGTGATGCTTTCAAACCTCCCTTCCCTCACATCAGTTCTCAAGAATTCTTACCCCAGCTCTCATGGCTGGGAGACCTGAATTGAGGTAGGAAGTTCTCAGCATTCCCGTTCAGTGGGTAGACAGATAGGGGCATGGAGAGCTAGCTCAGCTTCCCTCCTCCTGACTCTACACACACACACACACACACACACACACACACACACACACACACACA
>CABHPP010135352.1:0-44896 GCA_902168425.1 Peromyscus attwateri | reverse complement strand
ACACACACACACACACACACACACACACACACACACACACACACACACACACACGATAGATTTCATACTTAGGTCATCCCTCCCTTCCTAGCTCCCTCCCACTATGTAAGAATAATTTTCAGAGAGGCATCCATCTACTCCATCAATGGCTCCTCTCCAAGTCCAGTGTCTTTACAATCCACCCTGCATGGTCCTACTAACCAGAGACATCTCTGTGAGATGAGGGGACAGCCCATGTGGTCACCCTCACTTCCAATCCTAACTGCCACTCCACTCCTCAGATGGACCAACACAAGGCTTTAGTCCCCCTGCTCTCTGTGACACCTGCATGAGGGCTCACGACAGGGAGAGCGTGGCAGATGCTCACAGGGGGCTGGACTTGACTCACTCAAGGCAAGCCTTTCAGTATGGAGACTGGCCACTTTTTTTGTTTTATTTTTCTTCAGAGTTAGAAAAGGAAAGTGTTAGAGGAAAGCTATAACCCAAAATGTACATTTTGGTCTACTTTTAACTGTAGAGTTCAGTGGTCTTAGTGAGACCCCCATGTGCAGCTGTCACCATTGCCCATCCTCAGAATACCTTCAGCCTCACGGCAGAAACTCCAAACAATAATAGTCTCTTTCCCCTTCTCCACACCCTCCTGCTTTCTGTCTTCCTCTGGAGACCTATTATAACTGGGAAGATACAGTATCTGCCCTTTGTGGTTGGCTAATTTCTCTCAGCATAATGTTCTCAGGTTCATCCGTGTAGTGGCATGTATCAGAATGCCCAGCCTTTTCTAGACTGAGTAGTATTCTATTGTGGGGATGAATCAGCTTTTCTCTATCCCTTCCTTCCTTCCTTCCTTCCTCGGGGAACACTTGGGTTCTTTTGGCTTTTGTATCCTATTTAGAACATGGATGTCTAAAGAGTTCTTCAAAATCCTGTTTCAGTTTTTGGAAAGGCGTGCCATGGTTTGAATGTAAAAAACTTCCCATATATTATGGACCTGGTCCACACTGGTGGTACTGATTGGGGAAGTGGGATAGACCTTGGGAAGTGGGATGTAGCTGCAGGAAGGAAGTTACTCGGGTATGTCTTGAAGGGTATCATGTCCCGGGTCACTCAGTGTCTCCCTCTGCCTCCTCTTCCCCATGACCTGAGCAGCTTTGCTCCACCTCATGTGTCCACTGTGACCACTCCCTCCTCACCAGGCATAGGCCATTAGCAATAATCCAAATGACCATGACACTTTGAGCCAATGTAAAGTCTTCCTCTCTCACCCTGTTTTCCTAAGTAATTTTTCACAGAGATGAAAAACTGGCTAACACAAGATACATAGCTAGAAGTGGAGTTGCTGGACCTAATGGTGAATCTATGTGAAGTCTGGCAGAGGACTGTGGACAATGTCACTGGGGTTTTAATGAGGATTGTGTCGGATCTATTGATTGCTTTTGGTAACGAGGTCGTTTTCCCCCACAATATTAATTCTGCCAACCCTTGAGCAAGAGAGTTCATGCCATCTTCTGGTGCCATCTTTGGTTTCCTTCTCCGGTGTCTTGACGATTCCACTGTAGAGATTTTCCACCTCTTTTGTTAGGTTTATTCCAGGAATAAAACCCCTAAAATTCATACAGAAACACAACAGACTCCAAGTGGCCAAGGGAATCTTCAGCAGAAAGAGCAGTGCTGGAGGTACCACCACACTTGACCTCAAGTCACATTGCAAGTCATGGGATCAAAACCAGCACAGTGCTGGCACAAACAGACAGCTGGGCCAACAGAGAATAGGGGACCCAAAAATAAACCCACACAGCTGCAGCCACCTAAGTCTTAATAAAAGTCAAATTTAATTTGGAGAAAAGGTAGACTTTTCAACACACTGTGAGGAAACTGGATGTCTACATGTGGAAGGAGGACATTAAATCCACAGCTCTCACCCTGCAGGAAAAGCAGTTCAAAACAGACCAAAGACCTTAATGGAAGATCTGAAACTTTGTAAATGCTGGAGGAAAACACTTCAGGATCCAGGCAGAAGCAAGATGCTGAAGGGGACTTTAATGGAACAAGAAAGAAAAAAAACACCAAGAATTGATTATAAACAGGATTGCATGAAATTAAAAAGATTCTGAAGAGGAAAGAAAAGCGTCAGCAGAGGGAAGGGGCAGCTGAAAGGGTGGGAGGAAATCTTTGCCAGTCTTACTTCAAACGGGCGATTAACATCTAGGATGTATTTTAAAACTGGAGAAATTAAACACCAGAAATTAAATCATCTAATCAATACATGAGCTGAAGAGCTGAGTAGATATTTCTTAAAAGAGGAAATACAAATGGCCGATACGTACTTGAAAAGCGTTCCATATAATTAGCTATCAGGGAAATGAAAATTAAAATTCTTTTAAGAGTCCCTCACCCATCACAATGGCTGTCATTAAGAAAACAGATGACAAGTGCTGTCAAGAACGTGAGGGAAGAGGAACGTGTGTTCAGTACACTCCTGCTAGGAAGTAAACTTGTGCAGCCACCATGGAAACGAGAAAAAGGGGAGGGGGGGAAGATTCACCATATGACCCAGCTATACCAAGTCCTGAGTATACAGCAAAGGAATCTAGGTCAGTATATCACAGGGTCACTTGAATGTACATGTTTATTGCTGTGCATCACTATAGCCAGGAAACGGAACCAGCCTAGATATCCACCAACAGATAAATGGATAAAGAAAATGTGGTGCATATACACAACGGTATTTTATTCAGCTGTAAAGAAAAAGAATGGAATCATGACATTTGCAGGAAAACAGATGGGAGTGCAAATTATCCTGTTATACAAAGTAAGACAGACAGACAGACAGACAGACAGACAAATACTGTGTGTTTTTCCTCATTTGTGGAACTGCATGGATGTGCCTTAGATACTGTTCTATTGCTGGGAGGTAACACCATGACCCAGATGACTTATAAATAAAGCATTTAATTGGGGGTTTGCATACAATATCAGAGGATGAGTCCATGACCATCATAAGGAGTGCAGCAGCAGGTAGGCAGGGATGGTGCTGGAGCAGTAACTGAGAGCTCACATTTGATCTACAAGCTGCCAGTAGAAAAAAAAAAGTGAGACCAGCCCTTGTGTGGACTTTTGAAACCTCCAAGATCCATCCACTCCCAGTGACACACCTCTTCCAGCAAGCCCACACTTCCTAATCCTCCCCAAAAAGATCCAGTAATATCTCACAGGAAACACACGACTCTTAATATAAAAACCTTATAATTTTAGGATAATTCTAAAAACATTGGCAAACGTTTCTAGTTTAGGGTGACGTCTTAGAGCGGACCTTGATGAGTTCACAGTGCTTTGATGGTGAGATGCTGTCCTCTTCAAGAACTCACAGATCTAAGAAGCTGGTCTCTGTGGGTTCCTGTGTGTTAAAGTTTGGTCCCTGTGATGGTGGGTCTTGGTGTCAACTTTACTGGTTTAAGAGATGTCAATGACTGGTAAAGGGCCCCCCTCCCACATCCCTACCCCCACCCTGTGTACCCATGAGGAGCTTCCTGAGAAGAGTGGCATGTAGGACAGTGACTGAGGGAGAAAAGCCTGCCATCAGTGTGGCAGCACTGTCCCAAAGGGCTAGTGGCCCAGATGGAAGAAGTTAGCAGAAGGCATTGTGCACCACCCTCAATTTTCTTCTTCCTTCCTAGTCTTTCTTTGGGCCATCAGTTCCAGAATAATGACATGGAGACTTATTATTAATTATGAAAGCTTGGTCTTAGCTTAGGCTTGTTCCCAACTAGCTCTTATAACTTAAATCAACCCATTTATACTAATCTATGTTCTGCCATGTGGCTCATTACCTCTCACCAGTACAGTATGTCTCACTTGTCTAGCTGGCAATCCCCTGCCTCAGAGTCCTTTCAGAGTTCCTATCTCTGCCTGCAAGTCCCACCTATCCTTTTCCGCCCAGCTATTGGCCATTCAGCTCTTTATTTAACCAATCAGAAAATGCCTTAGGCAGGTGAGGAAGGACAGAGACACATCTTCACACAGAGTGATCACATATCCCACAACACTTTTCTTCCTTCTTTCTCTCCTTCCTTTCTTCCTTATTCTTTGACAACTTCATACAGGTACAGAATATACATTATCCCCCTCACACCATCCCACTCCCTCTGAACCACCCTTCTCAATAAGTCTACTTCCTATTCTCATGTCTTTTGGGTTTGGTTTTTTGTTTTTGGTGACTCTTTGAGTTTAGTTAGGGTTCCTCATAATCATGGGTGGAGAATCATTTACTGGAGAATGAGCAACTTCCAGCAGTTACACCACTGAAGAAAACAACTCCTCCTCCCCTCGCATCCCTGTAACCATTAACTCCTAGGAGCTTCTTAGGAAGAGACAGGAGTTGTAATTCCATGGTGGAATATTGAAGGGATGCATCTCCCAGGTTTTGTGCAGATGACCACAGCTGCTGTGAGTTTGTTAGTGCAATGGACACATCATATCCAGAAGACTGCATTTCCAAGCACTGCTCCCCATTTTCTCAGTCTTACATTCTCTCCATCACCTCTTCTGGGATGTTCCCTGATCCTCAAAGGCAGAGTGTAAAATGTCCTGTTTAGGGTTGAGCACTCAGTAGTCACTTATGAATATCAATTTGACCAGTTATGAGTTTCTGCATTAACCATGCCCACTGTAAACAAAACTTTTCTGACCAGGGTGAGAGTAGTACTAATCTATTAATATAAGCATAAATATTTAGAAGACAGTCTAATATTACCATGTCTTCTAGCAAAACAAGAGTGGTAGGTCCCACCCTGGGCCTATGGCCTCACAGCCAATAGTAATGGGCATTAATTCCCCGCTAAGGAGCAAGCCTCGGTTGCCCCATAACAACTACGTTGGCTATGGCACCAAGGAGCACATCTTGCATAGCAGGTATCATAGCTTACAGGGTCCACAGCTGTGTAAGACCGTTGGTGACTTTTCTCCACCAGAGGCCTGTGTAGCACCTTCCTACACTATGAAAGCCAGCTGGCAAGGAGGAAGCTTCCAGCTCAGTTTCACTGGTTTCTCTGTGTCCTACAACCAACGCACTATGATGTCTTCAACAATAGGGTCTTACCATCTAGTTCTGATGGGAAACCAAGAGCAACGCCAACAGCTTTTATTGTTTTAGGACCAACGACTCCCTCTCCAGGCCCTGAGATCTACAGTTGCTTCTGATGATAGCATCATCCACCTGAGCAAGGCCTCTCCATTCAAACTCTTTTTTAAAAACAAGAGAAGAAAGAACAAAAGAGAGGGAGAGAGAGACAGAGCCGGGGGAAGGAAACACTTCCCTCTTATTTATTCTTTCAAGGATCTGAGAAAGTCTACATCAAAGAGTCTATCAGTGAGTCAAGGTAAACCCTTTTGCTCTATTGGGCTTACAGTCCAACTGTGGCCAACGGGATATTCTTCACTGAAACCACTCTAAAACAGGATCACTGCTTGCTTGGAATAATCCACCGACGTTTCATTTTTCATATGTTTTTACTCTAGCACTTACTGTTATTCAATAATCTTTAATTATATCTTTTCTTTAGCTTACAAAATAGAAGTCTCCCCATGACTTTTTCATATGTCCTTGGTTTGGGTTAATCTTCTCCCTACTCCCTCTTCTTTCCACTCCTCCCCATCCCCCACACCCAATACCCGCCCTTCCACTTTCATTTCACCTGTGCTCTGCTCTCTCCTCTCCGTTAAGACTCCGCCCCCTCTAGTGGTCCCTTTCTAGCTTCTGGCCCTTTACAGGTGTTCCAAGATAAACACACAAATCTAAAAATGGGAAACTGGGATCCACATAGGAGAGAAGGCAGGTCATTCGTCTCTCTGAAGACCCTTTCTTTCTGAGTGAGCTGTCCCCATCATGGCGCAGAGGAGACAGAGAAAAGAACAGCTGATACCCTTCAAAGGCACATCTCCAGTGACTACTTTCTCCAACCAGGCCCTACCTCCTAACAGCCCATTCAGTGATGAACTCCATAATAGGTTAGTGCATTGACCCAATTGCCTTTTAGCAGTGTCACTGGCTGGGGACCGAGATGTCAACACATGAACCTTGGGTGTTATTTTATATCTAAACTCTATCAACTCCAGCTGTCCCATGAAAGGGGCAGTTTGAACAGCCTACTCCAAAGGTTGTCCCATGATGGGCAGACTCTCAGATGACCCCAGAGATGGAATCTCCTTGTGCCATGCCCATAAAGGACTCACTGAAACCTAAAGATTGGTTAAAATGGGGGAGTCCAACCCACAGCCTGCAGCCCAGGACAGCTGTAAGTGTAGCCCAACACAACACCATAAATTTACTTAAAACTTTGTAAGAACTTTTCTGTGATTTTTAAATTATCCACTATTTATTTTCCTGTGTTTTTGTCTCCCTCATTTATTACACTTTTCATCTTGGCCTCCAGTACCACAGTCTTGAAAACTCTGAGCAGGCTGCAGAACACAGGTGTTCGCTCCTTGTTTGTTTTTCTTTGCTACACCATGTTTTTTTATTAATTCTTTGAGACTTTCATACAGTGTGTTTTAATCATATTCATTCTGCCGCCACCAACTCCTCCCAAACACACCGTCTCCACCTTCCCCTTCCTACCCACTCAACTTTGGTTTTTCTCCATTTTTCCCCTCATCGGGTATGTTGTCCAACTCCTCTTGGGAGTAAGGCCTGCCCCAGAGTATGGTTGAGTGACTAGGCGTCACATCATTAAAGAAATCTAACTTCCTCTTCCAGAAGCTATCAAATGCCAGTAGCTCCTCCATAAGGGGTGGGACTTCATTCCCACCTTCCTCCTACATAATGGTTATCTTGTCTGGCTTGAGCTTGCTTGGGTTTTGGGCTTACTGTCGCAATGGCCATGACGTCATATGTGCAATGGCCCTGTTATGTCCCCAACCACTGTTTCCTTGAAGTTATCCACCTTCTCTGGCTCATTGTCTATGTGTTTTGTAAACTTTGTCTGCTGTGGTATGTTCTGTATGTTAAATGTGTTGCTCTGATTGGTTAATAAATAAATCGCTGATTGGCCAGTAGCCAGGCAGGAAGTATAGGTGGGACAAGCAGAGAAGAGAATTCTGGGAAGTGGAAGGCTGAGTCAGAGAGACACTGCCAGCCACCGCCATGACAAGCGAGATGTAAGGTACCGGTAAGCCACGAGGCACATGGCAACTTATAGACTAATAGATATGGGTTAATTTAAGATATAAGAACTAGATAACAAGAAGCCTGCTGCAGCCATACAGTTTGTAAGCAATATAAGTCTCTGTGTGTTTACTCAGTTGGGTCTAAGGGGCTGCAGGACTGGTGGGTGAGAGAGATTTGTCCTGACCGTGGGCCAGGCAGGACCAGGAAAACTCTAGCTACATTTTGTAGATGATAATATTGTATCTCAATGTCACAGGAAATCAAATTATATACTCCCACATTGTTTGTACGTGTGGCTTCCAGTGTGTTATCTTCCGAGGGCAGACAGTCAAATCAGCACCATCAGAAGTTATGTGTGCACTCATGCCTTGGCAAGTGAAACACGGTGATTATCAGTCATGTTTTAACCTATCATTGCACACAATAGGCACTTAACATTACTAGGAAGAGGTCCATCTACTCACTTCTACACCTGGGCTGTGCCTCATGGGTCACCCATACGTTAGAATCAACCACTCACTTCACATTCACACACCAGCAGCCGAGATGTAGAAGAACCCAAACCTTGCTTTCCATTAATTGTCATAATAAAAAAAATACAGTCCTAGTACTAGTTTTTAATCTAAGCATGAGTTCCACAGTACCTCCAAAGAAAGAGAACCCAAAACAAGAAAAATTATGAATGAAAGTAGATTGATTGTTCACCAAAAAGCAGACAGACTATTTTTGTGCAGAGGTAAATAGGCACTCCTCTTAACCTGTAGGGAACTTGTACACATTTCTAGATACCATAACTTAGAAAGGCATTGTGTGCAAAAACACTCTGCTCTGCCTGATTCACACACACCAGGGACTGTGTCATAGACACCAACAGTGGAACTGAAAAGTCTTTCTTCTCAACAAAAGAGATTTTTAGAGTCACAGTTCAGAAGAAGTCTATTGTAAAAGCTGCTTGAACAGAAACTTGTTTAATAACAAAACAGTTCAGACCTTTCCGTGAGAGATGTTTGCTAAGAATGTATGCAGAACATGGAGGGTGTAATGCTCCCTGAAAGGGGAGAGAATTTCTAGTATCAGTTTGTCTCACAACATCATAGTCAGGAAACAGAAGTTGGGAAGTCTATGGAAAGAAACCTGGAGAGTTGAGCTGTTGAAATGTTAAGCTTTGATCATTCCCAAAGTTGTCCCTAACTAGATTCCCTATGCCAACAGGTAAACCCTGTTCCACCCTACACCACAGGACACCTGGTCCCTCAAGGATCGTGCTTCCCTGTACTGCTCTTCTCTGCTCCATCCCAGAGATTGCTAGAACCTCCCTTCCCTGTGCCACCTTACCCCATAGGCCTCCTAGCTTCTCAAGGATCATACTATGCCCATGCTGGTGCTTATTCAATTCACCCCCACCTTCTCCAGAATCTCACTCCCTTGTACTGCCCAGTCTCCTGGCTCCAGCTCCTCCCAGATCTTATATCCCTAAGCCTCAAGTTAGGCCTATTCCTTCCCATCATATAGGCCACCCAGTTCCTCTGGGATCTGTCTTCCCTACACTGCCAAATAGGCCCTGCTCTTCCCAATCCCAAAGATCCCCTGACTCCACACTTAGCTTCCCCAAGAGTTCATGCCCCAACCTCCAGTGGACCTGAGCTGACTTAACATAGGGCAGACATAGATGGAGAACCACACCAGAAGGCAGAAGTGGGTGTGCTGGTACCTGGTTAGCGACTATTAGCACAGACAGCAGTGAAGTCTGAAGAGAAGGTGAGGGATAGAATTAGCAGCCCTCAATACCAGTCCCACAGAGGAAAACAACATTGCAACCTTCTTCCACCTGAGTCCCCTCCTTACATTGTGCATACCTCTAATGAGTGAAGAAAGGTTGTTGCATGAACAAAAAGAAAGACAAACTACTCCAGATATTCAAGTCCCAGAAAAGAAACAAAAGCAACAGGAAAAGTCACAATAGCATGTACCGTCCCAAATTACTTACTCTACAATAATGACCCCTGGTGAAAATGACCTGGAAGAACTTCCAGACAAATAATTCAAAAGAATAATTATAACTATTTTCCAACAATTCAAAGATATAAAAATATGCCAAGAAGGCCAGGCGGCGGTGGCGAACGCCTTTAATCCCAGCACTCGGGAGGCAGAGCCAGGCGGATCTCTATGAGTTCAAGGCCAGCCTGGTCTACAGAGTGAGATGGAAGTCACTCCAAGGTGTGAAAACAGAATTTGACAATAAGATAGAATTGCTGAAGAAAACCCAAATGAAAATGATGCTGGAAATAAAACTCAATGAGACAAATAAGAACTCCAGTGGGAAGCCAACCAACAGAAAGGATAGTATGGAAAGCAGAGAGTCAGGGCTGGAAGACAATGCAAAAGGGAAGAATAGACACCCTGAAGAGGTTACAAAGGAAAAGTAAACAGTCCAAAGACAGTGATTGAGACGAGGTCCAAGCAAACACCAAGAACAACAAGTGACAAGACTCAAGAAACAACTTTCAATACTAACTCTGTATATCAACTGTATTGGCTCCTCAATTTAAAACAAATACAGACTAACCAATAGGTTGGTCTAGGAACAGGAACCATTTTTTTGCCTCCAAGAAACAAATCTTATCTCAACAATAGACACCACCTTAGCATGAAAAGGTGGGAAAGGGTATTCCAAGCAGATGGAGCAAGGAAGCAAGCGGGTATAGCCATTCCAATATCTGACTAGACAGATTTCAACCAAAACTAAACTTTTACTCACCAGTACAGATATAGCCAATTTCCTTTAAAAAAAAAAATACTCCGGGATGTAAAACCACAGATTAACCACAACATAGTGATGGTGGGTGACCTCAGTACCTCACTCTGAATAGACAGCTTATCTAGACAAAAGCTAACATGGAAACATTGGAGTTAAATGACATCATCAATCAAATGAGCGTAACAGGCCAAGGACATAAAAGAATGTGATGTCTACACACAATGGAATATTACCCAGCTGTAAAGATAGATGAAATTGTAAATTTTGAAGGTAAGTGGACAGAATTCTAAAAAAAAATTGTACTTAGTGAGGCCACCTAAAAAGAAAGACTAATACTGCAAGTTCTCTCGTGTGCATAGTGGTTGTTTTTTAACTTGGAGTTCATGTGGAAGCTGGGTAACTGGAAACTGACCATAGTGGGTGGACATGTTAAGGAAGACTTCACACAAACTGGAGTCATTTGGGAAGAAGGACTCTCAACTGAGAAAATGTTCCCACCAGACTGGCCTGTGGGCAATCCTGTGAGGGCATTTTCTTGGTTTTTTTTAATATTTTTATTTTATAATTGATTTAATTTTACATATCAGCCATGGATTCCCCTGTCCTCCCTCCTCCCACCCCCCCAGCCTTCCCTCCCAGTCCCACCCCCCATTCCCACCTCCTCCAAGGCAAGGTCTCCCCTGGGGAGTCAACCCAGCCTGGTAGATTCAGCTGAGGCAGGTCCAGTCTCCTCCTTCCTTCACCTAGGCTGAGCAAAGTGTCCCTGCATAGGCCTCAGGTTCCAAAAAGCCAGCCCATGCACCAAGGACAGGTCCCGACTCCGGGCCTCCTAAACAGTTCAAGCTAATCAACTGTCTCACTTATCCAGAGGGCCTGGTCCAGTTCCATGGGGCCTCCTCAGCTATTGGTTCACAGTTCATGTGTTTCCACTAGTTTGGCTATTTGTCCCTGTGCTTTTTCCAATCATGGTGTCGATATCTCTTGCTCATATAATCCCTCCTCTCTCTCACCAATTGGACTCCTGGAGCTCCACCTGGGGCTTGGCCGTGGATCTCTGCATCTGCTTCCATCAGTCATTGGATGAGAGTTCTATCATGACAGGGTGTTCGGCCATCCAATCACCAGAGTAGGTTAGCTCAGGCACTCTCGACCATTGCCACTAGTCTGTAGTGGAGGCATCTTTGTGGATTTCTGGGGACCTCTCTAGCACTCTGCTTCTTCCTATTCCCATGGGGTCTTCATTCATCATCTTTCCTTGTTCTCCCTCTCTGTTCCTGATCCAGCTGGGACCTCCCACTCCCCTAAGCTCTCTTTCCCCCTGACCCTTGCCCTCCATTACCCCCCTCACCCCCAGTTTGCTCATGTAGATCTCATCCATTTCTCTGTCATTGGGCGATCCTTGTGTCTTTCTTAGGGTCCTCTTTATTAGGTAGCCTCCCTGGAGTTGTGAGTTGCAGTCTGGTTATTCTTTGCTTTACATCTAGTATCCATTTTCTTTATGAATGATTGATGTTGGAGGGACCAGCCCACTGTGGGCAGTTCCATCCCTGATCTGGTGGTCCTGGGTGCTATAAGAAAGCAAACTGAGCAACCCATAGGAAAGAAGCCAGAAAACAATGTTCCTCCATGGCCTCTGCATCAGTTCCTGCCTCCAGGTTCCTGCCTTGAGTTACTGCCCCGACTTCCCTCAGTGATGAACTATTACCTGAACATATAAGATGAAAGAAATCTTTTCCTCTCCAATTTGCTTTCAGTCATTCAGTTTTATCATAGCAGCAGAATCTAATTAATGCTGTGTTTACCACAGCAATAGAAAATAAACTAAGATGGGTGGTGGTGGCGTACACCTTTAATCACAGCACTTGGGAGGCAGAGACAGGTGGATCTCTGTGAGTTCGAGGCCAGCCTGGTCTACAAAGTGAGTTCCAGGACAGCTAAAGCCACACAGAGAGACTCTGACTCAAAAAATCAAAAAGAAAAAAAGAAAAAGAAGCAGAGGAGGAGGAGGAGGAGAAGGAGGAGGAGGAAGAAGAAGAAGGGAAGAGAAACTAGAACAGAGAGGGGATAGTGAGGGTGGGAAGATTCAAACATGAAAGGGGTGGGGACTATGGAAATGAGAGGATAGGGAGGGCTCAACCAAAATCAAGGTGTATGAAGAAGCTCTATGGAAGCCCATGGTCTTGCAACCAAGGTTAAAAAATATAATTAGAAATTATAGTAGAACAGAAATGACACCAAATAACAAGAGAGAATGCTCCAACTTAAAAAATTAAGTGGGGCTGGGTTCAGGGGATAGAGCAGGGGATAGGGTGTAGACTAACAAAAGCTAAAGATGCATGAAGAAGCCTTATGGAAATCCATTCTTTTTTGTAAGCTAATTAAATAACATAATATATTTTAAAGGAGTTTAAATGGGTGGACAATGTTTCTTCCAGAAGACATGAATTGTTAAATGAAAATCTCTGTGCTAGGCACAGGTTATCTCTCTATAAGTTACTGGTCAGGGAGTCCCCAGAGGTACCAAAAGAAAGACATGCTATTACCATTGCTCTTGGCTGCCCATCATAACTAGATGCCAAGACCCTGTTTCTGAAGACACCATTTATTTGAAGGCAGGACATAGAGAAATCAACTATGATTGGCCAGGAAATATTCTCCCTGCTAGCTAGCTTAACGGGTGCTAGAAGGTGCTATCTAAGCTGCTAGGGAAGAAAAGACATAGATGGTCTCACCAGCACTGAACCCTGGATGTCACAATAACAATCTACCAGGCAAGAGGTGCCCAATGGGACAAATGCCAAGTATAAGTGACTGTGAGTGCTCATCTGTGGATGAATCACCGATATCACCCCCATCTGAGGTCCAGGGAACATCATGAAAACAATGAGTAAAAAGAATGAAAGAGTTGGCAGATGAGGAAATCTATGGAATGCTGTCTCCTAGACATAACACGGCTGTTGCACACATCACCTCACTGCACCTGTTATCCCTACCCAGGGTCACCAGACAAAATGCCATGGGGCTGTTTGTAAGAAGCTTCTCTGATCAAGGTTTGCGAGTGGTAATTGTCTACAGGTATAAACAGTAGTTTTAGAAGGCAATTAAACAGCAGGATGAAGTTTTCCCCTAGGGCCCATGTCTTCCCCACCATGGGCTTCTGACAGGTTTTACACTACAAGTACAGATCCCCTCTGTAGAACGGACCTTAAATCCAACCACCAAGAAGTTGGGTATCTTCATGACAGCCATGCCACTATTACACAAGTGGCCACATCGTGGCTAGCAGTCAGTTTGCAATTTTTATTGGAGGTCTTGATGATGAACATAATGTTACTGAAGAAATGACTTCTTTAGTGTCATTGGAAGACACGACTATTGACTGACAAGACTCAAGTATAACTGTATGTATGGCAAAAATACGTTAAAGCGATTTTCTTTGTCCATTGTCGGTATATCTGGTATAGTAACTGATGCTGCCCCAGCAATAGCAGATAGAAGAGAGGGGATCTTGGACAATTAGTGGAGAGTGATACAATTTCTTCCCCAAACTCATATTTAATGAATTATGACTGCATGGCTCATCAAAAAAAAATACATGTGTAAAAGCATTAGAAATGGGCTGGAGCAATGACTCAGTTGGTAACATGCCCACCACACAAACGTGAGGACATGATTTGGAACCACAACACCCATGTAAAAAGTGGGGCATGGCAGCATCTGCCTGCAGTCCCAGCCTTGATTGAGGCAGGGGTGCAGAACAGTAGATACTTGAAGTTCTTTGGTCAGTCAGTTGATTAGCTTTCAAGTTCAATGAGAGGCCATGTCTCAAAAAATCAGGATGAAAGTGATCATGAGAAAACATTCAAAGTCAACCTCTGGCCTCTGCCCACATTAGAACACACACACACACACACACATACACACACACACACACACACACACACACACACACACACACGCCTTACAAATGAATAATGTCCTACAAATCATCATCAGAACCAGACTTCATTAGGACCAAGGGATTAAGTCATCACCAGTTCCAGGTACTCCTTTAAAGTGTTGACGGTGATGGAGGCAGGAGGATGGCTGAATGGATACCAAATGTCAAAAAAATAAATAAAAGATTTCATTTTTGTAACATGATTAAGTCAAATACAAAATTTGTGCCAGAACTTGATGTTGAAAACAGGCTCATGGATTTAGCGCTTTGGGTGACTTAACCTCTCATTTAAATGGTGAAATCCAACTTTATACAATGTTTCAAAACACCATGTTTCCAAATTAAACAAATTATGGTGAACTCAAATTAAGGCAAATAATTTTAATCATTTCAACAACCTGGCTAACCACAGTCCTGCAGAGAGCAAAAATTATGTCCACTTGGTTTTTTATTTGAAACAAGAATTTGAAAGCAGGTTCCAAGATTTCTAGGAAAATAATATTTTGGTATGTTCGTGACTCCATTTGCAGCCAGCAGAAATTATAACTGCAAATTCCAAATGGAATGCATAAAGAGGAAACAGGACAATGCAACGTGGAGACAAATTTGCTCTTGTCTCTTCTCTGAACTTTTGTGGGACAACTCTTCGTTTAACATGACCCAGAGAAGGTTAGACACACAAGATCTAAAAGAAGGAGGCTGAATAGATGGCTTGTCATCTTCTCCCTCTCTAGATGAATATCCTGCAGCCCAGAGCCACACCAGGCTAATGTCGTCCTGGGAGCTGCATGGATGCAGGTTCCCTTCCTTACATACTGGGCTGGGGGGACCTCCACCATGCCCACATGCTGCCTCGCCTCACTTCTGTGTCAAGCATCCATGGTGTCTACAAGCCTGCTCTGAGGCCTGGGCTGGTGTTGAGCCTCCATAGCATTGAGCAGGGCTGTCTCCACATCCCCAGATGAGGAAGCATGCCCAGCCTAGACCCTGAGTGCTACAGATTGAACATGATGGGAGAGAGCATGAAACTGCCCCCAAGAGACTCTCCAAGATGTTTCTTTTTGAGACATCAGTCCATGAATTGAAGGAAACTGAGGCAGGGCCTTCCTAAAACACGCCCCAGCGGGCCTTTCCACCTTCTCAGGGTTGGCACTTGGGCTTGCCCACTGCAGTGGCTTGGCAGACTCACACCCACGGGCTGATAAAGGTCCCTCCAAACCAGAGACCTCTCTCTATTGGGGTGAGCAGAGTGGGGGCTCCGTTCTGACCCTTCCCACCTAGAAGAGCTCCCAGCACACGTGGTCCAGGTAGTGCAGTTCAAAAGGGACACTGCAGACACTCCCAAGCATGGAGACAGCCAGGTTTGCTCTTCCTCCTCTCTCCCTGCAAAGACCTCAACAGTGATTGGAGCTTTCACAGTTGGAAAAAGTGGCAGTTTCCTACCAAGAGCCACACCCAGGAGGGACATTCCCATGGGAATACAGACAAGGTCATGAGGGCAGCTCACATCCTGGAGGGGACACAGCAGCGACTGATACCTTCTACCCCACATGATAGGACCTAGCACCATAGACAACTATTCACACGGAGCTCAAAGGCTTCGGGATGTCCACCTGAGAGGAGTCTCTGAGGTTTGGGAGAGATGTCATTCCATCCTCTGAGAATGACCACAGCTTATCAAGCTCACTCTGTTGCCACCCCCACTCAGCCCTGACGTCCCCCAGGACTCTACCCCTGTCCTATCTATGTACCATGTTTATCCTCCCAGGTGCTGCCTGGCATCCAGGAACCCACAGGATGGATGCATTCCCTGGATAGATTCCAAGCCTGTTTCCCACCCTGTCCTGGCTACCTGATAACCTCTTTGTTGGCCTCTGGGAATACGTGAGAGTAGGCAACAGCCTGCAGGTAGGACCCCTGGTCCACAGGCCCAGCCTCACCAGGAACTTCAGATACAAGGTCACAAAGAACGATGACAGGATGCAGACCGAGCCACAGTGGGGAGTGGGGCACACATCCATCAGGAGTGAGCAGCAATGGGGAGTGGGGCACACATCCATCAGGAGTGAGCAGCAAGAAGACTGCACATGGCTCCCAGGGAAGCTGGGAAGAGCCACCCTTTCAGGGTTCGAGCAGCCCAAAGGTGTCTGTGAATCCAAGGCAAAGGCAAGAGCAGTCACCAGAGCAAGCTGTCCACATACGAAACACGAGTCTGGACTTTTCCAAACAGATGAGGTACCTGTGAGCCTGTGGGGATCGCATGGATGGGGTCTTTGGACAATCAGAAAATCAAGGCATGGGTTGGTGGTCTCTCTAAGACCAAGGGGAGGAGAGAAGCAGTCCACCTGGCTAGGGAGCAAGTGGCTATCAGAGAAGGGGCTTTCAAAGGACAGGGCACACCACCCCTGCTCCTGCCCAGCCTCGAGGCACTGGGGTTTGAAAGCTCCTCACACCACTTCTGGGAACTCCAAGCAGCCTTCACCCCTATTGAAGGTCACCAGCTCCCCCTCCCTATTATTTGTAGCTGGTCCCCAAGTCCTTGACACCCTGACTCTTGCCATCCCCAACTATGTCCTCTGCTGCCTGGTCCCAGCCTCTGGTCACTCTCAGTTCCACTACCATTCTACATTGTAACTCTAGATTAGTAGTTCTCAACCTGGGGGTCTTGACCCCTTAGGATTAGGATGACCCTTAGAACAACCCTTTCATAGGGGTTGCCTAAGACCATCTGTATATCATATATTTACATTACAGTGCATAACAGTAGCAAAAATACAGTTACAAAGTAGCAACAAAAATCATTTTATGGTTGGGGGGGGGTCACCACGACATGAAGGTCTCAGCCTTGGGAAGGTTGAGAACCGCTGCTCTAGATGGATGTTTCTAAGCTCCAGGTGCCACTGAGCCCAATCCTTTCCAAAGACACTGGGCTACTTTATCACTAGCTGGCTAGCTTACTGTCCCCAGTGAGGCCCCATGTCAGTCCACCCACCCCTACAGTTTCACTGCGTTCTCCATCCTCAACCTCGCACATGCATGGCTCAAAGAAGCCCTCCCTTCCACATGCAATCACATCTCCAGGCTTTTCTACATTTTCTTCTGCTCACGAGCCTCCCTCCACCTTCACCCTCTAGATTAGCCCATGTGGCCCTGCTTAAATGTCAAGAGCTTTTCTTTCCTACATCTGCCCCTGTCACCACCTCCTGCGTCCTCATGAGTGGACTTTTCCACACAGACCACATCTCCTCTATACATTTGAACTGTGGGCATCTTTGAAGCTGAGACACCCAGCCCCACCCCATCCTGTTCTGCCCCCTAGTCCTTGATCCCCTTTGCAGGGGACTGCAGCGAGGAGCGAGGAGCTGTTCAGTAACTGTTAAGTGGAGGAATTAATGAACAGGTCCTAATGGAGAGCTAAAGCCGTGCTGCCCTCTGGGGCCTGACCCACTTTCACAGCCTGTACCAGCTGCCGGGGAGTGGCTGTCCCCCTCCGAGCTGCCTGCTTCTTGGTGAGCCTTTGATTGAGTGGCTCAGCCTGGTGCAGAACTGAGGTGGGGGTAATATGGGGGAGGACCTGCTTTGGGGAGGCGTTCCGGTGCCAGCTAAGTGAGTTCCTGGGTGGGTAAGTCTTTCCATCCTGTGTGCCAAACCCCTCACATCTGACCTTTTGCACTACACACTTGTGGTCATGGTAAACTAGTTCAGAAGTCATCACACTATACAAAAGGAATAATAAATGATCATGGTGGTGGTGATGATAATGATAATAATAATAGAGAATAAATATTTCAGACTTTGTGGCTCAAATCTTCTCCGTTGGAACGAACTCTACTCTGCGGCACCAAAACAGCCTTAGCTGAGATGCACAGGCAAGGGAAAGAATGTGGGAGCATGCATAGGTGTGGCTGGGTTCTCCATGGACATGTGCAGTAGAAATATGCCCTCTTTGACCCACCCCCCACAACAACACAGGCTATTGCGATCGCTCTTGGTCGCCCTTCAGAACTTGATGGTGAGACCCTGCTGTTGAAAACACCATATGCACTGGTCACAGGACATGGAGAAGTCAAGTCAGAGGGAAAAGTGTCAGTGGAGTGCTCACCCACTAATAGGACATCTGTATCGCTCCACTCTCCAAGGCCCAGAGACCATCATGGAAGACATAGTGGAAAGACCATAAGAGGCAGAGGTTAGGAAGGACCAGAGAAAAAGTCTTCTTGATATGGCAGGGTCACTGAACTCATGAACTCACAGCAGCTTTGGTTGCCTCACAGACCAAGTCAATCAACATTATAGCATCAAGCGGGGAGTGATTCATGAGCCCCCAACCCTAACTGAGGAGCTATGGACAGTTGTTGACTTCTGAGAGATGGAGAGTCAGTTTTCTTTAACAATATGGCCCTTGGTGAGTCAAAAACACTCCAATGGATGACCCCATACCCATGAGTATGTGGGTAACATAAACTGGACTCCATGAGTCATATTTTAAAAAAAAAAACGAAGCTAAAAGGGTTGGGAGATGGAGAGTGGATCTAGGAAGAGTTAGGAGGAAGAGTGGGAAGATAATATGATCAAAATTTATCATATGAAAATCTCTAAATATTAATAAAACTGTGATATGTTTTTTGAAAAAAATATTTCTCCTTTTCTCCTCCTTCAACCCATGGCCCCTTTCTACTTTCCTCGATTCAACCAGGTCTCCAATTCCAACATATAAATCTAAGTACTAGAAGCTAGGATCTACACATGAGAGAGAAGATGCAATATTTGTCTTCTGGGCCTGAGTCATCTCACTTTATGATTTTTTACAGTTTCAATCATTTCACCTACAAAATTCATTGTTTCATTTCATATTCTCTTTTTAAAAATAGAATATCTTTTATTTAGTCTGAGAATTTTATACAAGAAAACAATGTATCTTGATCACACCCACCCCAAACTCCCCACCCCTCCCTCCAGGAACTTCTAACAAGCCCCCTCTCCCCTTCACCCCTACCCCCCACAGAACCCAATTAGTGCTGCCTGTTGGAATGTTGACCGATCTTGTTGGCTTGATCCTGTGTGAGTCTTGGGCAAGTGGCCATAAGTGCAGTAAGTCCATGAGTGAAATAGCCATGTCCCATCCAGAAGGAGACATTTCACAGCCCTTCTCCTCATTCACTGTACCTTACATTACTTATGCCCCCTCTCCACAATATTCCCTGAGCCTTGTTGGGGGGGGGGTGTGTGATATAGACATCCCAATTAGAGCTGAGCACTCAGTAGGCACTTAATCTCAGCACTTTAACCAGGTACATGTCTGATTTAACTGCTGACCAGTGCAGAGAGAAGCTTCTCTGGCCAAGGTTGAAGGCAATACTAATCAATGTATAAACATAAATAGTTAGAAGGCAGTTTGACAACATGTCCACTTAGCAAGATGACAGTAGTAGGTTCCCCATAGGGGCCTATGGCCTCCTAGGTTTACAGTACCAGACATGAATTCCCTTCTACTGAGCAGGCCCCAAACCTAATCATAAAATGATTGGTTACCCCATAACCTTCACACCATTATTGCACCAGTGAGCAATTCTTGCCTAGAAGGTCAATACTGTAGCATTCAGGATTTTCCTCTGGGAAATAGTGTTGGTCACTTTCACCCTCAATGCATTTCACTTTTCTTTATGGCTGAATAAAATCTCATTGTGCATATGCACCACGTTTTCATTATCCATTCATATGTTGGTGCACATTAGGGCGTTTCCATTTCCTAGCTGTTGTGAACAGAGCACCATGGAGTTAGACATGGGTGTATAGGTATCTCTGTGGTAAGATATCGAATGCTTTGAATAAATGTCCAGGGGTGGCACAGCTGAATCATACAGTAGTTTTATTTCCAGCTCTCTGAGAAACCTCCACACTGATTTCTGTAGTGGCTACACCAGTTTGCACTCCCACCAGCAGGAAAAAGGGGTCCTTCCCTCGTCCCCACACCCAGGCCACCACTGGCTGTCATTTGCTTTCCTGATCTTAGCCATTCTGACTGGGGTGAGACGAAACATCAAAGAAGTTTTCATTTGCATTTCTCTTGTGACTAAGGATGGTGAACACTTTTATAAATATTTCTTAGCCATTTGTATTTCCTCTTCTGAGAACTCTCTGTCCAGTTCCATAGCTCATTTTTAATTGGGTTGTTTGACTTCTTGCTGTTTAGGGTTTGTTTTTGTTTTTTTCAGTTCTTTGTGCATTCTGTTGAATGCATAGCTGGCAAAGAGGTTCCTATTCTGTAGGCGGCCTCTTCACTCTATCAATGTTGCTTTTTCTGTACAGAAGCTTTTTAATTTCGTGAGTCCCATTTGTCCCTTGTTGATCTTATTAAGTCTCTGAGCTACTGAAATCCTATTCAGAATGCCCTTACCTGTGCCTATACATTGAAGAGTACTTCCTACTTTGTCTGCTGTCAGATTTCAGAGCATCAGGTCTTCTGTTGAGGTCCTTGATACATTTGGAGTTGCGGCTTGCGCAGAGTGAGAGATAAGAACCTGGCTTCATTCTTCTACCTGTCGCTATCCAGTTTTCCCGGCATCATTTATTGAAGACGCTGTCTTTTCTCCAGTGCCGCACTGTCCCATGAGCACGTGGTCCCAGGCTGCATAAGAGAGCTAGCTGAGCACAGCCTGCCTGCCAGCCAGTGAGCATCCTCCATGGATCTTCATGTGCTTTAGCGGTAAAGTGACTTCCTTGGTCAGAGGTAGTACCGTGTGGAAGAGAAAGCAGGCCTGCCTCCATTCCCTGCTCGAGTTCTTGCCAAGGCTTTCCCTCAACGATGGACTATAAAACTGTAAAGTGGAAGCTGGAATGGACCTTTTTCCTACCTAAATTGCTTTTGACCATGGAAATTGTCACAACAGAATGGTACTGGAACACTTACCCACAAGAACTTGACAGGAAGATCTTATGGCTGACAACACCACACACTTGGGCCACAGGATGTGGAGAAGTCAAACTAGTCCTGACCTGGTTTTCCCAGTGCCAGGAAGGCTTTTGTAGGCTTCTGGGGGGTCTACAATAATGACCATCTAGACAGATTTAAGGCCCACGCCACAGAATGGCATTCATGCCTGGTGCTGTCAACTAGGCCAAGAATCCATGGCTTGGGATGTCATAGAACATAGACCATTATTTCCATAAATGGACATAGTAACATCAAACTGCCTCCTAAATAATTACCTTTATCCCCATGGAATCATGCTGCTCTCAAGGGTCATCCCAGAAGCCTCAGTTTGCAGTAGACGGTGATGAAATCCAGAGACCCACAACTGGTCAAGGTGCAGAGAACAAGAGGCTGTGGGGTGCTCAGCCCTAAATGAGACATCTGCGTCATGTCCCCTCTCCTTAAGGCTCATGGGGACACTATGGAAGGGAGAGTGAAAAGATTGGAAGAGCCAGAGGTCAGCAAGGACTGGAGTTCAACAGTGTCTTCTTGACATGACAGGTCTGTCACACTCATGAACTCACAGCAGCTCTGGCTGCCTACACAAGACCTGAACAAGTTCAAACCAGTCACCATTCTCTCATGGATGAGAGAGGTTCATAAAGCAAACCCTTGCTGAGGAGCAATTGGCAGTTGATGACTGCTGGTGGGGAAGCATTAGTTTTACTTTAAGGGTGTAGCCCTGGTAGGTTGCTCATACCCCAGCATGTGGCCTCACACCCATGTATGTATAGGCAACACTTTTTGAAGCCAGGGGGATATAGAGGACAGGAAGTTGGGAGGGTGGTGTGGAGGGGTGGCTGGGAAGAGCTGGAGGGGGTAGTGAGGGTGGATATGGTCTAAATAGGCTGTATACATGTGTAAAACTCTCAAAGAATAATGAAAAAATATTTTAAAAGAAATAGCCCCATTTTTTCCAGGTCATGTTATATCTGCTCAGGTGGGCCCTCAAGGTCCCAGCTCTTAGCTCAGAGGCTCTCTACAGCCCTGTCCAGGAGTTCCTGGACATGACCGGACCTGGGCATGGTGGAAGAGATGTGCTTGCAAGCAGCTGAGCACCCAGATTGGCCATCTGCTCTTCTGCCTGGGAGTAGCAGCCTCCAGGAGGAGCATAAGGGACTGGCAGGGCAAGAATGAGGACTCATAGGACTGCTGGGCAGGCCAGGGACACGTCCTGAAATCAGGGCGGGGACACTCGGCACTCTGCCAACGGGCAGCCCAGCGTCCGCTGTCTTCCACTTCAGAAGAGGACAGGAACAAAGCCAGCACAGCTGCGTGCTGCCACCAGGCAAGGACAATGACTGGCATTCTGTCCTGATTGTTTCCACTCTCTCCCTTTCTAAATGTAAAATCCAGAAACATGCCTAATAATATTGAAGTCCTCTGTGTGCCCTGGAGTGGAGCAAAGCCAGCCAGCATTTCCTGCCATCCACCCACTTCTGCTCAGGGGATAAAGTGACCTTCTGGAGCAATGTGTACCCAGAACTGCTCAGGAGTTCACCTCCATCAGCTTTTGCGACTCTGGAAGAGGAATACCAGAGATGAGTTTCTCCCTGCTGCACAGAAAGGGACTCTGGGCAGCCATGTGGAGTCTGAAAGCTTTTCTAGCCCAGAGAAGGCCCACTGTCCACACCAGCCATGAGTAGATTTTTTTTTCAGGCTCTAGGTGTCTACACCAAGCACTCTGATCCTCCTTCTTCCATTCTTTCCACTGGGGTGTGTGACCCAGGCAAGCTGTGGTTCAGACTTTCGCTTCCGTAGATGTCACCTGCATATACTAATGCATCTTCATTGATGCATCTTCAGAATAAGGGCCGCTGTTGGTTTCTTCAGTCTCTTGTAAGTGTTGGGATGCCATTTCACGTCCCTATTTGGTCCCCTTGGGTAGCCTCGGGGCCTGGCATACCCTCTGTTAAACCACAGCTGGCAGGAACAGAGCACTTGTGTCTGTCAGCTTGGTGGTCCTGTAGAAGAAACTGCACAGAGCAATTGAGGTTCCCCTCATGAGAAGTGAGGGGAGGGGAGTGGTTTGAATGAGAAATGCCCCCCACAGTCTCTGTCATGTGAACACTTGGCCCCCAGTTGGTGGTGCTACTTGGGAAGTGTGGTCTTGCTGGAGGAGGTGTGTCATCGGGGATGGGCTTTGGGAGCTGAAGCCTCCACCCTGCTCCCTATTTCTGTCCCTGCTCCATGTTTGAGCATATTTCAGCTTCCTTCTGCAGTCGCCACGCTGTCCCTGTCATTATAGAGGTTAACCCCCTAGAACCATAAGCTAAAATTTTAGAACTCGTTCTTCTATAAGATGTCTTGTTTATGGCATTTTTTCACATCCAGCAGAAATGTAACTAGTACAGGGAGGGTGTCATGTGAACGGTTCTTTAAGATCACCAGAGGTAGCTGGGCATGATGGCTCATGTCTTTAATCCCAACACTCAGGAGGCAGAGGCAGTCATAGCTCTGTGAGTTCAAGGCCAGTCTGGTCTACAAAGTGAGTTTCAGGACAGCCAGGGATACACAGAGAAACTCTGCCTCAAAAAAACCTAAATAAATAAATAAATAAATAAAAAGGTCACCAGGGTTGCCACTCTTGGGTGCAGGCACCAGTGTTTGGCAGGCGTGATGTGGGGGGGGGGGGGCAGGGAGTCAGTTCATCCTTGCAGCCACACCCTGCCTGACACCTCCGTACCACACCCCACCCATTGCCAGAGGCAACCCCCCCCACCCCCACCAATCAAGCTCTCAGAGAAGACCCTGACAGAACAGTTCTTAGAAAGGTATCGCCTCAGCGAGGGGTCAGATAATCTCCTGGGCTCTCAACCAAGTGGGACCTGTTTATGAAGCACAGAAGTGGGCCTGGGAAGTGTCTCTCAGTAATTTGGACTTAAAAAAAAAACTGGAAACACATTTAAACTGGAGTAGGAAAAAGTCTAGCACCTAACAAGGTCAAATTCCAACTCCTGGCATCCAATCAAAGTTACCAAGCCGGCGAAGGAGAAAACAATGGCCCCTAAGAAAAGGAAACATAAGCTAATAGAGAAAGTTCTGGAAGTGGCCAGATGACTAGAGGAGCCAGGGGACAGAGAATAGACAGATGCTGAGAAAACAGAGATGACGATGGGCATGAAGAGGGACAAACGGAGCAGAGTTTCAAAGACACAAACTAAGCCTATAGATAGAGTTGAAACAAAATGTTTGGGGGCCTGTGCAATGACTAACTTGGTGAAAGTATGTCTTAGTTGATGTTCTGTTGCTGGGAAGAGACGCTATGACCATAGCAACTCATTATGGAAATCATTTAATTGGGACTTGCTTATAGAGGTTGAGTCCATTATCATCATGGCAGGGAGCATGGCAGCATACAGGAAGATGTGGTGCTGGAGAAGGAGCTGAGATTTCTACATCTGGATCCACAGGCAGTAGGAAGAGAGAGAGAGCCTTTGGGCTTGGCTTGAGCATTTGAAACTTCAAAGCCCACCCTCAGTGACACATTTCCTCCAACAAGGCCACACCTACCCCAACAAGGCCATACGTCTTAATCCATTCATTTAGTGCCACTCCCTGGTGACCAAGCATTCAAATCTATGAGCCTATGTAGGCCATTCTTATTCAAACCACCACAAGGTGTTTGAGACCAAGACTGACAACCTGAGTTCAATTCCCACATCCTGCATGGTGGAAGGAGAGAATAAACCGTCCTCTGACCTTCCACACTTGAGCTGCTGCAGGTATGCACATGTGCATACATGCACACACACACACACACACACACACACACACACACACACACACGATAAATAATTGTAAAATAATTAAAGAAGTATATGAGATGGCAGCGGCTAGCTGGGACTAACTGCAGGTTAAACATGAAAGGAGCACCGAGCAAATACAAAGGCCATGAAGATCTTCCAAAATGAAAGAAAATGACCCCAAAGTGAAGAAAGATTCATTGTGCTGTAAGGTGCATTGAGGGGCCTAATGCATGTGCAGTTGATTCTCCTAGTGGGGAAAAGAACCTGGAGAAACAAAGCAGTTTAAATAATGTCCAAAACTGTCCAAATCAGACATCTAGAGAGCTGAGAACCCCAGTGAATACAGAATAGAAAAAGAAAGAATAAAAGAAAGAAAGAGAGTAAGCAAGCTAGGCTTGGTGGCCCACACCTGTAATTTCAGCAGTCAGAAGGATCGCCATGAGTTCCAGGCAGGTCTGGGCTACAAAATGAGAGATGGCCACAAAAAGAAGAAGGAGGAGGAGAAGAAGAGGAGGAGGAGGAGGAGGAGGAAAAAGAAGAAGCAGAGGAAGAGGAAGAGGAAGAGGAGGAAGAAGAAGCAGAGGAAGAAGAAGAGGAGGAGGAGGAGGAAGAGGAGGTAAAGAAAGAGGAGGAAAGGAAGGAAAGAGGGAGAGGAGGGAGGGGAAGAAGTGGAAGAGGGAGGGTCACGCCATAATCAAACTGCTGAAAACACACAAAAGCAGAGTAAAGTTATTCAGTACAAAGAAACAACACTGCAGGATGCTCCATCCAACAGCCCCAGAAGACACATTCTTTTAAAGGGAACACAACACATTTGTCAAAATAAAGTCTACCAGGGTAAAGTCCCAACAAATCTATAGAGGGCTTGCATCCTACAAAGCATGTCCTCCCATCGCTGTGGAATTAAGTTAGGCACCAGCAGCAGAAGACACCTGGTGAGCTGGACAGTTTTATGTCACAAACTAGAGTTATCTGAAAGAAGGGAAGCTCATTTGAGAAAAAGCCTCCAGAAGATCCTGCTGTAGGGCATTTTCTTAATAAGTTATTGATAGGGAGGGCCCAGCCCATTGTGGGTAGTTCCATCCCTGGGCTGGTGGGCCTTGGTTCTATAAGGAAGTGGGCTGAGCAAGCCATTTGGGAGCAAGCCAGTAAGCAGCACTCCTCTAAGGCTTCTGCATAAGCTCCTGCTTCCAGATTCTTGCCATGTTTGAGTTCCTGTCCTGGCTTCCCTCAGTGATGAACTATGATGTGGAAGTATAAGCCAAATAAACCCTTTCCTTCCCCAACTCACTTTTTGGTTGTGGTGTTTCCTCACAGCAATAGAAACCCAAACCAAGACACCTGGAAGGCACAAAACATCTGGGTGCTAAATCACACACTTCTAAGTATCCCACAAGTCATAAGGGAAAATCACAATGGATTAGAAAATGGCTTCTTGGGGCTGGTGAGATGGCTCAGGCAGGGTGGTGGTTTAAATGAGGATGCCCTCCATAGGCTCATGTGTTTAAATGCTTGGTCTGCAGTTAGTGGAATTGTTCAGGAAGGATTAGGAGGTGTGTCCTTATTCAAAGAGATATGCCACTGTGGGTAAGTTTTGAGGTTTCAAAAGCCCATCCCGGGCCCAGCCTTGCTCTCTCTGCCTCCATTTTTTCAGATAAGATGTAAACTCTCAGCTATTGCTCCAGCACCATGCCTGCCTGCCACCACACTCCCTGCCATGATGGTTATGGACTCACCCTCTGAAACTGTGAACAAGCCCCCAATTAATTGTTTCCTTTCATAAGTTGCCTTGGTCATGGTATCTCTTCACAGCAATAGAACAGTAACAAAGACAGGCAATAAGGGTACCTGCCAGCCAGCCTGAACACCATGATTCAATTCCCAAAACCCACACAGTGGAAGGAGAAAGCCAGTTCCTCCAAGTTGTCCTCCAACTTCCACATGTGCGCTGTGGCTTGAACACACAAGCACAAACACTGAACAAATGGAAAGAGGGGAGGTAACTGGAACTCAGAACAAGACAGCAAATCTTACCAATGATCTAGCCACAGATGGGCGGATCCCAGTATAACGGCACAGGTAATATGGAGAACCAAGACAACCTGTCTCATCCAAACATGACCAACGTCATATGAATGGTCACCTATTAAAATGACTTTGGGGGCTGGGGATTTAGCTCAGTGGTAGAGCGCTTGCCTAGCAAGCACAAGGCCCTGGGTTCGATCCTCAGCTCCAAAAAAAAAAAAAGAAAAGAAAAAGAAAGAAAGAAACAAAATTACTTTGATGACATTTCAAATACAGAACTCAAAAGGCTGATTATAAATATGGTTTTTAAAAAATTCTAAGGTGTGGTGGCACACACCTTTCATCCAAGCAGTCAGGAGGCAGAAGCAGGAGGATCTCTGTGAGTTTGAGGTCAGCCTGGTCTACACAGCAAGTTTCATTCCATCCAGTGCTACATAGACCCTATTGTAGTCACAAGTTTTCCTGTGTCACACCAGGCCCCGCACGGTCCAGACAAATCTCTCTCACCCAAAGTCCCGCAGCCGCTTATAAAATAATCATTCAGAGGCTTAATATTATTTATAACTGCTTGGCCATTGGCTGAGGCTTATTACTGACTAGCCCTTACACTTAATTTAACCCATAATTCTTATTTATGTTTAGCCGTGTGCCTTGGTACCTTTTCTCGGTTCTGCCTTGTATCTTGTTTCTTCTGTGTCTGACTGGTGACTCCTGACTCAACCCTTCCTCTTCCCAGAATTCTCCTCGTCCCCCCCCCCCCATACTTCCTGCCTGGCTACTGGCCAATCAACGTTTTATTAAACCAGTGTACAAAAGCATTATCCCACAGCACCCTCTCTCAAAAACAAACACACAACTCAAAGAAGACCCCAATATCTTCCAAGAGAAGACAAACATGCAGCTGATGAAATAAGGAAGTCAGCCCAGAAAATAAAAAGTAAAACTTAGTAAAGAGATAGAAATACTGAAGGGAACTCAAACCAAAATGGTGCTAGTAAAGAAAAAAACCGCCGGGCGGTGGTGGCGCACGCCTTTAATCCCAGCACTTGGGAGGCAGAGGCAGGCGGATCTCTGTGAGTTCGAGGCCAGCCTGGGCTACCAAGTGAGCTTCAGGAAAGGCACAAAGCTACACAGAGAAACCCTGTCTCGAAAAACCAAAAAAAAAAAAAAGAAAAAAACCATATGTCAAATAACAAGTTCAGGGAGGGGCTGGAAAGATGGCTCAGGATTTTCCAGAGGACCCAGGTTCCGTTCCCAGAACCTATATGGCAGCTCACAACTGTTGTAGTTAACAGCAGAAGAGAGAAGTCACACCATGCAACAGAACTCATGTGGGAGCTTTATTGAGGGAAGGGAAGAAAAGAGCACAGAGACTGGCCTCTGGGGAGAAGCAGCAGAGAAAACGGAGCAGGGAAACAGGCAGAGCTTGCTTTTTAAGGGGGTGTAGCACATGTGACGGGGCTAAGTAGCGACACAGCGGCCATAGTTGATGATGTGTTCTGTCAGGACCCTGAGCAGGCCAGTGTAACTGCCTGAATGCTAACAACAACCACCTATAACTCCAGTTCCAGGGGATCCAACACTATTTTCTGGCCTGGATGGGTACTGCATGCATGTGGTACACAGACATGCATGTAGGCAAAACACTCATACACATAAAAAGCTTTTAAAAATTAATTAAACCTCAAAACATATTTTAATTTAAAAACAAAAAAAAAGTTCAGCGGAAAGCCTCACCAATAAAATGAATCATATGGAAGACAGGATCTCAGGATATGAAAAGAAAATAGAGGAATTGGATCATTTAGTCATTGTCTGAGATAAAATTTTAAATTATTTACTTATTTTACAACCCGACTGCAGTTTCCCCTCCCTCCTCTCCTCCAATTTCCTCTCCCCACCTCCCCTCCACCACCACCCCCATCCACTCCTTCTCTGTTTCTGTTCAGAAAGGGGCAGGCTTCCCATGGGTATCAACAAAGCGTGGCATATCAAGTTACAGTGAGACTAAGCACCTCCCCTTGTATTAAGGTCTAATCACCTTCCCTTGTATTAAGATTGGGCAAGGCAATCCAGTATGAGATATAGGTTCCCAAGAGCTGGCCAAAGTGTTAGAGACAGCCCCTGTTCCCACTGTTAGGAGTCCCATAAGAGGACCAAGCTACACAACTGTCATGTATATGTAGAGGGCCTGGGTCGGTCCCATGATTGTTGGTTCAGACTCTGTGTGTTCCTATGAGCCCAGGTTAGTTGTTTCTGTGGGTTTTCTTGTGATGTGGCTCTGCATCTGTTCCCATCAGTTACTGGATCCACTATTTCTAGGAGTCTTAGCTGGGTTTATCCTTGTAGATTTGTGGGAGTTTCTACTTGACCCTCAAATGCTCCCCCTTTCCAGTCATCTCTTTCATTATTCTCCCCCTCCACCCACACCCCAACCCAACCCCTCAAGTCCCATCCCCGCCCACCCCCCAGCCCACCCAGGAGATCTCTTCTATTTCCCTTTCAAAGAGAGATCCATGTGTCCCCCCCACCTTGGGCCCTCCTTGTTACCCAGCCTCTCTGGTCTGTGGATTATAGCACGATTATCCTTATTTTACAGCTAATATCCACTTATGAGTGAGTGCATACATACCATGTTTATCTTTATGGGTCTGGGTTACCTCACTCAGGATGATTTTTTTTCTAGTTCCATCCATTTACCTTCAAATTTCCTGATACCATTGTTTATAACAGCTAAGTAATACTCCATTGTATAAATGCCTCACATTTTCTTTATCCATTCTTCAATTGAAGGGCATCTAGGTTGTTTCCAGATTCTGACTATTACGAATAAAGCTGCTATGAACATGGTTGAGCAAGTGTCCTTGTGATATAATTGAGCATTTTAGGTAATACCCAAGAGTGGTATAGCTGGGTCTTGAGGAAGATTGATTCCCAATTTTCTGAGAAAATACCATATTGATTTTCAAAGTGGCTGTACAAGTTTGCACTCCCACCAGCAATGGAGGAGTGTTCCCTTTGCTCCACATCCTCTCCAGCATAAGCTGTCATTTGTGGTTTTGATCTTAGCCTTTCTGACAGGTGTAAGATGGTATCCCAGAGTCATTTTGATTTGCATTTTTTGATGCCTAAGAATGTTGAACATTTCTTTAAATGTCTTTCAGCCATTTTAGATTCTTCTATTGATAATTCTCTGTTTAGGTCTGTACCCCATTTTTTAATTGGATTATTTGATTTTTTTTTGATGTCTTGTTTCTTGAGTTCTTTCTATATTTTGAAGATCAGCCCTCTGTCAAATGTGGGATTGGTGAAGATCTTTTCCCACTCTGTAGGCTGCCATTTTATCCTATTGATAGTGTCCTTTGCCTTACAGGAGCTTTTCAGTTTCATGAGGTCCCATTTATTAATTGCAAAGACAAAATTTTTTTAATGTATAAACAGAACATGCAAAACCTCTGGGACTTCCTGAAAGGCAAAGTCTGTGTAGTATGAGCACATAAGAAGAAAGGTTTCAAACAAAATATAGAAAACATGTTTTTAATAAAATTAAAGAGGAAAACTTCCCTAATCTAGAAAACCAGAAGCCTATCTGAATACTGGAGGTACACAGAACACCAAATAGATAGGACCATAAAAGAAACTCCCCGTGCTGTGTTATAATTAAAACACTGAATGCACAGAACCACAACAAAAAGGTATATTGAAAGCAGCAAAGGAGAAAAGCCAAGTTACATACAAAGATGGGACAATCAGAATAACTGCCGACTTTTCACCCCAAACCATGAAAACAAGAAGGGACTGAACTGATGTCTTCCCAATTCCAAAAGACCACAACTGCCAACTCAGTCTAACATACCTGGGAAAACTCTCCATCATAATCGACAGCACAACAAAAGAAAAACTTTCCATCATAAAGACAGGCTAAAGGAATTTGTGACTACCAAGCTTTGCCCTACAGAGGATGCTGGAAGAGATACTTCAGTCTGAAGAGAAAGATAAACACACTCAAGGGGTTACACTAGGGAAAAATAAATGATAGTAAGGCACAAGTAAGCAAAAGGAGACTAAGAAAGCCCTAAATACTACAAAATAAACAAAATGACAGAGAACAACACGTTGTCTTAGTCAGTGTTCTGTCGCTATGAAAAAGACACCATGACCACAGCAACTCTTTTTTTTTTCTTTTCTTTTCTTTTCTTTTCTTTTCTGGTTTTTCAAGACAGGGTTTCTCGGTGTAGTTTTGGTGCCTGTCCTGGATCTTGCTCTGTAGACCAGACTGGCCTTGAACTCACAGAGATCCACCTGGCTTTGCCTCCCAAGTGCTGGGATTAAAGGCATGCACCACCACTGCCTGGCCACAGCAACTCTTATAAAGGAAAATATTTCATTGTGGCTGGCTTACAGGTTCAGAGGTTTAGTCCATTATTGTCGTGAGGGAAGCATGATGGCATGCAGGTAGACATGACACTGGAGAAGTAGCTAAAAGTTCTACATCTGGATCAGCAGGCAGCAGGGAGAGAGAGAGAGAGAGAGAGAGAGAGAGAGAGAGAGAGAGAGAGAGAGAGAGACGCTGGATCTGGCTTGAGCATTTTAGAGCTCAAAGCCTACCTCCAGTGACACACTTCCTCCAACAAAGCCACATCTCCAATAATTCCACTCTCTATGGGGCCATTTTGATATGTTCAGAAAATAATGAAGATATACTTTAAAAATTTGTATTCCACTAAACTGGAAAAATATAAAAGAAACAGTTGAATTTCTAGATGCCTATGACCTACCAAAGTTGAACCAAGATGAATTAAATCATTTGAATAGATCTATAACAACCAATTGTACAGAAGCAATGATTTAAAATACTGCAACTAAAGTCAGCCCAGGTCCTGGTAGGTGTGATGTAGAATTCTACCAGGCCTTCAAAGAAGAGCCAACACCAATACTAGCCAAATTATTTTGTACAACAGAAAAGGAAATAACACTTTCAAACTCTTTATTAAGCCAAGATTCCCCTGATACCAAAACCAGATAATGAAGCAACAATAAAAGAGAATGGCAGGGCCGGTCTCCCTAGTGAGCATAGACCATGGACTCTGAAACTTCTGGAAGAGTAGGGAGTGCACCTCAGGATATAGGCTTAGGTGGACAGGACTCTAGTTGCCCAGGAAATGAGACCAATAATCCAATAATCAGCAGGTGAGACCTTGTGAAATTAAAAAGCTTCTGTGTTGCATGGAGACTGTTAAGTAACTGAAGAGTGGGAAATGCCCTTCCAGTGATGCATCTGACAGAGGATCAGTGTGCAGAGTATACAAGAGACTCAAAACACTAAACACCAAGTAATCAAGCCACCCAATTAAAATGTGGGCTATAGAATAGAACAGGGAGTGCTCAGAAGAGGAAATACAAATAGCTAAGAAATATTTTTTAAGTGTTCAATATCCTTAGCCATCAGGAAAATGCAGATTAAAGCTACCTTGAGATTTCCTTTCACCCCAGTCAAAATGGCCAAGATTAAGAAAATATAAGACAATAGATGCTGGTGAGGATCTGAGGAATGGGGAACCCTCGTATACTACTAGTGGAAATGAAAACTGATGCAGCCCCTATGGAAATCAATATGATGGTTCCTTAAAGAACTAGGAATCCATCAGCCCTATGACCCAGCTATATCACTCTTGGACATTTACCCAACATACCCAACACCTCACTATTGAGGTGTATACTCATCCTTGTTCATAGCTGCTCTGTTCACAACAGCTAAGACTTGGAATCCCATTAGGTGTCCACCAGCTGAGGGATTTACAGATTCCCACTAGGTGTCTACCAACTGATGGATGGTACCTGTACACAGTGGAATTGTATTCATCTGTAAAGAAAAATGAAATTATGAAATTTTCAGGTAAATGGATAGAGCTGGAAAACATTACATTGAATGCGGTAATCCAGATCCAGCAAGACAAATGTCACATGGTCTCACGAATTTGTGGACCTTAGCATTACATCTTTAGGTCTGTGTGTTTAACACGGAGTGTCTGTGGGATCCAGGAAACTAGAAAGGGACCATCGGTGGGGAGTGGAAAAGAAGCTCCTGAGTGTGTGGGGGGGAACATAGGTGATATGGAGAGGGAAGGGAGAACAACGGGGAGAGAGGTCTAAGTGGGGCGAGGGATGGAAGAGTAAGGCAGAGGAATGGGGAGGGGAAGGGGGAGAGGTGCCTAACACCAAGGATGTTAAAAAGCTGTGTTTTATTTTATAGTTTTATTTTATAAGCTTCAGAGATAGCTGCACAGGTAGATGGATGGATGGATGGATAGATAGATATTAATATTTTTAAGAGTCTAGTTGGAGTTGCCCTATACAGGGAATTGTAGTCCTGCCAGAAGCCAGGGGGTGCCAAACAAGGAGCCCAGTGCTGGGTGTGGGATACCTCACCTCAAGTTATTGATCAGAGATATTTTGGAGACACTCCCCCCAACCCAATAAAGTCTATGGCCATTTCTCTAGGTTGCCCGGCAGAACTTGATGGTAATATCCTATTGCTGAAGAGACCACCAGGCATGAATAAATCAAGTTGGTACTGCCCAGGGGGCTTTCTCCTGACTGGATAGCTTTCACAGTACTATAAGATGCTATACAGGCTATGGGGTGGGGTTGCATCACCAGTATTACCCAGCTATGGACACGGTGAACTACAATAATGACCAGTGTGGTAAGATACAATTGTGGGTACAATAATGGCCCAAATGTTATGTGGGTAACCAACTGCCTTCTGGTTCAGAGTCTTCTCCATGTCTGCTACTGTGAATCTGGTCAACAGCCCATGACTGGGGAGCTCACAGGCCTCAGGGTGAACCTACTGCTGTTATTCCACTAAACAGACACGGACTCCAATCATACCCTGATTTGTATCTGTATGCCCTAAGGTAGATGCCACTCAGACCTCATCAGAGAAATTCCTTTGTGCGGTGGACAGTGGTTAATTCAGAAATTTAAAAGCGGTCAAATCACTGAGAACAAGTAGTGTCCGTGGAGAGCTCAGCCGCAAATGGAACATTTAATTCATCTCCCCCAACATTCTTAGGAATTTTTTATTTGGATGGGGTGTCGGGAGGTGAAGACTTAGTTTCATGTAGCCTAGTCTGGAGATGTCTCAGAGACCATCACAGAAGGGAAGGGGTTGAAGACCGTAAGAGTCAGGGGTTGTGGAAGACTGGAGTGAAAGTGTTCCCCAGACCTGACAGAACCATTGCGTTCGTGGATGGCCGCAGACCCGGGAGTATACAGGTAGCACAAATCGAACTCAGTGAGTAATGAGAGTCTTTGGGGACGAATGTGATCAAAACACATTGTATTACACTCTGAAAACATTAATAAAATACTGTATTTAAAAATAAGCACATTTAAAGGCAATGTTTTCTTGCATAGAAATAATAAAAACATGACATATAAAAATAAAGCTACGTGATGATTTTAGGGAACATGATAGCACTAAAGTGCTTATATGATAAAGAAGAAAGAGAGCCTGGTGTGATACGTGTGTAATCACAGTACTTGGAAGGCGGGGGTAAAAGAACTGGGTGCTGATGGCCAACCTTGGTTACTTAGTGAGTTAGAGGCCAGACTAGGCTACATGAAACTAAGTCTTCACCTCCCGACACCCCATCCAAATAAAAAATTCCTAAGTAAATAGATTAAAAAAAAAAAGTTGAGGTAAGAGCAGAAGTCAATGACATAGAAAACTCAAAACAACAGAGAAATCAGTTAAACCAAAAGTTGATTTTAAGAGGCAAGAAGTTGAGGGTGTAGCTCAACAGCAAAAGGCTTGACTAGGATGCAAGAACCCTGGAGTCTATTCCCAGCTCCACAGGGGGAGGGGAGGGGAGGGGGGAGAGGAATGAGAAGGAGGAGGGGAGGAGGACAGAGAAGGGAAGAGAGGGAAGAGGAGAAGTCATCAATAAAATTGACTGTTGTCATTGCTGATAGGGAAGGGGAGAGGAGGGAGGAGGGAGGAGGGAGAGGGGGAGAATGAATTACCAGTACCAGTACTCGGGAAAGCTGGGGCACTGTGGATCCTGCAGATGTGGAAAGATAACAAAGGAATATTTTAAACAACTTCTCATGCCGGCGAATTTCATACCTTAGGTGAACCAGGAAAAAAAAATGATTTAAAGAAATTCATAGCCAACCCACATTCATTAAAGAAATGGCGTTTTTAGTCTTAAAATGTCTACAAAGAAATTTCCAGAGGCTATCAGTTTGAGAGGAAGTAGGGGGAGGGGTCGGAGGAAGGAAAGGGAAGGGGGAAGTGATGTAATTATATTTTAATTAAAAACTTCCTTTTAAAAGAACTGCAAAGCTCCTCAAGACCCGAGGCAGCGAACTGCAAGATATGAGAGAAAAGAAATTTCCAGAGCCAGATGATTTTTCTGGCAAAACTACCAAAGTCTTCATGAAGACATGGGAGTTATTCTATTGGAACGATTTCAAAAACTTGAAGAGGAAGGAAATTTTTCAACTGGTTTTTTTGAGGCCGACGTTATCTCAGTACCAAAGCTAGACAACAACACTACAGAGAAGGAGACTACAGAACAGACACAGAAAAATGTTAAGAAAACATTTGCATATCAGGGGCCAGGGTGACAGGCCGATGAGTCAGTAGAGTTCTTGCTTCAGAAGCAGGTTTGATCCCCTGCACCGTTATAATCCTAGAGCTGGGGAGGTGGGTGCAGGTGGATCCCTGAGGATTGCCAGCCAACCAGCTTAGACAGATGGATAAGACCCAGGGTCTAGTGGAAGACCTGGTCTCAAAAGACAAGGTAGACAGTTTCTGAGGAAAAGCACTCAAGATTGCTCTCTGTCCTCCCTATGCACTAGAGCATACACACACACACACACACACACACACACACACACACACACACACACACGTGTGTGTATACACACAAGTGTTTTCAAACTGAATGCAATAGAATACAAAAAGAATGGCATCCATCAATCACGTTGAAGGAGGAGATTATCTCAGCCATACAAGGATGGTTTAACATCTGAAAATTCATGGAATCCAACATGTTAACAAACTAAACAGAAAACACCCACGAGTGTCTTGATAGATACAAAGTAACTTTTTGAGAAGGTTCACAATCTATTGCTAAAGATTCGGGAAGGCTCAGAAATGGCATCCTAGAAGAGCTATGCACTGGTTAGTTTTTTTTTTTGTTTTTTTTGTTTTTTTGTTTTGTTTTGTTTTGTTTTGTTTTGTTTTTTTGTCAACTTGACACAAACTAACATCATCACTGAGGAAGGAATCTCAGTCGAGTAAACACCTCCATCAGATTGGCCTGTATTGCGATTCTGTCAGACATTTTCCTGGTTAATGAATGATATGAGAGAGTCCAGTCCACTGTGGACAGTGATATCCCTGGGCAGGTGGTTCCTGGTTTATATTAGAAAGCAAACTGAGCAAGCCATGGGAAGCAAGCTAGTAAGCAGCATTCTTCTGTGGCCTCTTCTTCAGTTCCTGCCTCCAGGTTCCTCCCTTGAGTTCCTGCCCTGATTTCCCTCAATGATGGACTGTAAGCTGTAAGACCCCCCAGGCTGCTTTGGGTCCTGGTCTTTACCGGACAATTAACCACAGCCTTAGAGCTTGTCCCCGGCAAGGATAGCCACTCCCACCTCTTCTCCCAGGCATTGTATCCGAGCCCTAGATAGGGCAGGAAAGCAAAGAAGTGAGAAAAGTCATGAATTGCGGAGTAGAAATTAGTTGCCCTTGCATGTTGATGACACACCTTTTGATGGAGTGACTATGGTGTGTCCCCATGCTGAAATAGCATTACCGTGACAATTGGAAGGAAAGGCTTTGAAAGCAGCTTTGCCATCAGGGGGTTGGTGCTGGGGATGGACCCCTAGGCCTCATATGTGCCAGGTAACTCCTCTGCCACTGAGCTACACCCCCAGACCAGTCCTTTCTTAAGGGACTGGGTTAATTCCCACCGGTGTGACCTCTCACTCTGGGGACTGGATGAGTTTCTAGAGTAGCAGGTGGCCTGGGCCAGGGGACTCTTGTGTTCTTCCTTTTCTCCCTTTTACTATTCACTGCAGCCATGAGTCGGAGCCACGTGAGAGCCCTGCCAGCACCCTGCTATGTAGAAATCTCCAAAATCGTGAACCAAATAAGCTTCTTTCCTTATCCGTGACCCAGACTAATTTTGTTGTTGCACCACAGAAAGCAGACAGAGACAAGTCACCTACATAAATGTCACTAAGGGCCTTACAAAAAGATCCTGCTACCACAGCTAGAGTGTAAGACACAAAATGGGCCAATCAGCAGGAACGGTATCATCAACAATTGATTAGAAATGCCGTCTTGTTTTTTTTCTTTTTTCTTCTTTTTTTTGAATTAATTAAATCTATTCCTGAGCACAGTTCCCCTCCCCATTTCCTCCCCCTACCTCCCCTCTGCACCCCCCTCCCCCCACATCCACTCCTCTGTTTCTACTCAGAAAGGGGCAGGCCTTCCCTTGGTGTCAGCAAAGCATGGCACATCAAGTTGAGGCAGGACCAAGCTCTTCTCCTTGTACCAAGGCTGGACAAGGCAACCCAGCATGAGGACTAGGTTCCCAAAAGCCAGCCAAAACATTAGGAACAGGCCCTGCTCCCACTGCCAAGAGTCCCATAAGTAGACCAGGCTACACAACTGTCACACATATGCAGAGGGCCTAGGTTGGTCCCATGCAGGCTTCCTAGCTGTCCACAGAGTCTGTGGACTCCTATGAGCCCAGGTTTGTTGTTTCTGTGGGTTCCATTGTGGTAACTTTGACCTCCCTGACTTGTACAATCCTTCCTCCTTCTTGTTAACAGTATTCCCCAAGCTTGGCCCAGTGCTTGGCTGTAGATTTCTGCCTCTGTTTCTATCAGTCACTGGATGAAGGACCTCTAATGACAATTGGGGTAGCCATTAATCTGATCACAGGAGATGGCCAGTCCAGCTTACCCAGTCACCATTGCTAGGAGTCTTAGCTAGGGTCATCCTTGTAGATTCATGGGAGTTTCCCCTGCATCAGACCTCTACCCAATCCTGAAATGGCCCCCCTATTAAGACATCTCTTTCATTACTGTCCCCCTCCACCCAACCCCCAACCCAATCCCTCATGTTCCCATCCCCACCTTCTCCCAGTCTACCCAAGAGATCTCTTCTATTTCTGCTTCCCAGGGAAATCCATGTGCCCCCCTTTGGGCCCTCCTTGTTACCTAGCGTCTCCGGGGCTGCGGATTGTAGCATAGTTATCCTTTACTTTACAGCTAATATCCACTTATGAGTGAGTGCATACCATGTTTATCTTTCTGGGTCTGGGTTACCTCACTCAGGATGATTTTTTCTAGTTCTATCCATTTGCCTCAAATTTCCTGATGTCATTTGCTGTGGGATGTCATTCTGTATGCTGTGAATATGTGTTGCTCTGACTGGTTGATAAGTAAAATGCTGATTGGCCAGTAGCCAGACAGGAAGTATAGGCAGGGTAAGCAGACAAGAAGAATTCTGGGAAGAGGAAGGCTAATTCGGGAGTTGCCAGCCAGACACAGAGGAAGCAAGATGACAAGGCAGAACTGAGAAAAGGTACCAAACCATGTGGCTAAACATAGATAAGAATTATGGGTTAATTTAAGTGTAAGAGTTAGTCAGTAATAAGCCTGGGCTAATGGCCAAGCAGTTAATTAATATAAGCCTCTGTGTGTTTACTTGGGGGACTCAAGTGAGAGAGATTTGTCCTGACCACCTGCCGGCTGGGACACAGGAAAACTTCCAACTACAGGAAAACTTCCAACTACAGTCAGTCATTGTTTAGAAAAGCTGCCTTAACACAAATTATTAGAAACTGATAAGTGTGGACTTATCACAATGAAAGCCCTCCTCTGTAGCAAGAGTTTTCCTGCCTGGCCCACAGTCAGGACAAATCTTTGTCACCCGCCAGTCCCACAGCCACTCAGACCCAACCAAGTAGACACAGAGACTTATATTGGTTAAACTGTTTGGCCTAGTGGCTCAGGCTTCTTGCTATCTAGTTCTTACATCTTAAATTAATCCATTTCTTTAAATCTATACCTTGCCACGTGGCTCGTGGCTTACCGGCCTCTTCACATGCTGCTTGTCATGGTGGCGGCTGGCAGTGTCTCCTTCACTCTGCCTTCCACTTCCCAGAATTCTCCTCTCCTTGTCCTGCCTACTGCCTGCCTGGCCACTGGCCAATCAGTGTTTTATTTATTGACCAATCAGAGCAATTTGACATACAGACCATCCCACAGCACTCCTCTCAAAAGACACTTTTAAGAAAGTGAAACAGCAAACCAAAGACTTTATAAAATCTAGAATACATAAAGAGCATTACAACTAAGTAATGGAAACACAGCCAACTCAATTAAAACACAAGCAAAAGACCTGTGAAGTAGATTCCCCTCATGTCTGCTGTTCTTTGGAAAATAAGAACTGAAATCAGGTGGCTAAAAAGAATATGCCAGGAGTTGACAAGGATACGGAGCAACTTGGGCACTCAAGCTCTGCTGGCAGGAATGTAAGATGCTTCCAGTATTTGGAAACAGCATAGCAGTTTCTGGACATAGGACCCACTGTATGATCCAGCTCTACTCCAAGGTTCTTACCCAAGGGAAATCAAAGAACTGTGTCTGCACATAGTGACTTGTGAATGGATGGTCATAGTGACTGTGTTTACAGTAGCCAAAGTAGGACTGGGAAAAGCCAGGTGTCCATTCACAGATGAATACATTTTAGAAACAATAGCATATCTAATGGAATACTACTCACCATTTAAAAAGGGTGAGCTATTGAGGCACATGCTTGGGTGAATCTCAGGCTCATGCCCTGTGCACAAACACACACACACACACACACACACACACACACACACACCACACCACACCACACCACACAAAAAGAACACATAGAATATGACTCCTCTTACACAAGAGTCTAAACCAAGTAAGGTAATCTGCAATGATGGAGGCAGATCAGTAATATTGCTAGGGCGGAGGGAGGGGGATTTACTACAAGCACCAGAAAATTCTTGCATTTGATGGAAATCCGCATTCTCTTGATTGCGGTGATGGTTTCTCAGCATCTGCATATGTCAAAACTTATCATGTTACACTGTAACTATGAGCTGTGTACTTCACGCCTCAATAAAGCTGTAATGCGCACAGCAAAAAAAGACTTCCGATGGGCTCAGCCGGTTTCTGAGCCACTGTCTTCCAGCCTTGCCATCGATGCAGCCTCCTAGGCACACTGGGATGCAGAAGGGCTACCACAGTCTCGGTCTCCTATCTTTATAACAGCTTTGTGGAGAAGGGGGCTCAAGGCTGCTCAACATGAGCATCTTGAGGAGAGGTGGCGTACCGAAGGGGAGCATAGCACATGGTCAGAGAGTGTGTGCACAGTGAGCCATGGGCACAGTTAAGGAGCTGTGTGTGTGTGCGCATGCATGTGTGCGGTATACATGTGTTTACATATTCTTGTGCATACGTGCGTGGGTACTTAAACATGTACAAAAGGCCAGGGGTTGATTTGAGTGTCTCCATCAATCACTCCCCACTTTTATTTTTTTGAGACAGGGTCTCTTACTGAATCTGAAGCTCTTTAGATTCAGCTAGACTGGCTGGCTAATGTGAGTCTGAGAGATCTGTCCATCTCTACCTTCCCGGTGCTGGGATTAACAGGTGTGTGCCACTGTACCCAACTCTTTCTGTAGGGGGTCCAAACTCATATCCTCATTCATGCTTGTGGAGCAAGTACTTTACCTCTCAAATTTTCTCCCTAACCTCTTTACTTATTTGAGTTGGAATTGATCCAAGAAATCCCATTTTTATTCTGACCATTTTCTCTATACTGTGAAACCCTAAGACCATGACCCACCCCAGGGCAAGGATGGACCAGTTGAGCTCAGAATTTAGGCCAGGCCTGGCAAGCGCCAAGCTCAGGCTCCCCTACTCCTCGAGGTCCGTGACCAGCCAGAGAAAGGTGAAAATGAGGGTGCCAAGGAGAGGCAGAAATCCAGGTGCCCTAGGGCCCTGGTGTAGGGAGACCAGTTGTGAGGGGGGTGGAGTGCAGGGCTGAACCTGGAACAGGCGAAGCAGCCTACCTGTCAGGAGTGCCCGTGGATCCTGGTGGAAGCTTAGCCGCGGTTGCCTTCATAGCTGAACACTGGGTTTCATCCAGTGCTGGAACCCTCACTACTTGCAGCCAAACTCTTTGCCTCTAGCCACTGAAAGCTCCTTATTCTAAGCCTAAGGTGATCAATTTATCCTCCCCCCCCCCCCCCCCCCCCCCCCCCCCCCCCCCCCCTCTCTCTCTCTCACCCAAACTGTCCCATTTTTAAAGAGAAGGTCTCGTGTTCTAGGAATATGGGCAAACTGTCCACCTCACTTGTGTTTCCCACCCTGCTCCAACCTCTGGCCTCACAGGAACAGCACTCTGGGCTTCTAAGCCTCAGCTCTGGCCACAAAACATTAAAGGTGGGTGGGGTCACCTATTTGTGTCCCCATCCCCAGATCAAACTGCTCCGAGGTAAACACACCATCAGCCCCTCCTGCTAGAGACAACCTTGGCCTTTGCCACCCCTGACTGTTTTGAGTCTGTTGAGACTAGTGGCTATTACAGAGCTTGGGCATGGGGCGGTCAGATCTCTGCTGATTCCAATCCCAGTAACCCCTTCCAAGGTGGGCCCAGGGGCAGTGGGTGTCTCCATGAGCCGTATGCCTGGGAGCCCTTCTAGGGAGTTCCTTTTGGGCCCTTTCTCCTGGTGTGTGAATCTGGGAATGAAGCCAACATTCTGGTTGGGGGTCACTAGTATCGTGCCCAGAGAAAGAGACACTAAGGCTTGGAAAAGCCCTGCCAACCTGCAGACACCAGAGGCGGCTGGTGGCTGAACTCTGCCCACCTGCTCAGCCGGGGCTTTTTGCTGCCTCCTGCCTCCTGCCATCCAGTCCCACTGGAGTAGGCCAGTCCTGTCCCCAGCACAACTCCAAAACTCCTACGGCTGTCAGGCTAGATCTCTCACAGTCACGTATACTGGCTGGGACGCACAAAACCGGCAGAGATCATTTTCCTGCCCAGTGGAGTGAAGAAAATTGGTGGCCGCCTCAGAGCTCCTATTTTCAACAAGGGCAGCCTGCTCATGTCCCGCCGGCTGTGGCCCTGCTGCCACCTTGCGTCCCGGTGGGGAGTCCGTGCCTGGCACACTGGCTCTGCCCAGCATCAGAGTCTCCGGGCAGTGTGACCCCTGCCTGAGACTGCAGATCTTCCTGCAGGGTGAATCTTGCCCAGGCCCTATCCACTCACTGTGTCTTCTGAACAGTATATGGGAAAGTGCATAGACAAAGGTGGATGCCCATTCCAAAAGTGGCACAAGGACACTCAGAGAGAACAGAAACATGGCCATGGTCTCCCAGGGCCCAGGCCGGAGGTCTGGCCAATGACCATGTGGGGGACTCAGGTCACTGAGGCCTTGACGAGCCATCCTGTGTGGGAATGGAAGAGAACAGGGACATTAGGAAAATCACACACCCACGAGGGGCCACATTCTTGCTGGGTGAAGAGTCTGTGAAGGTATTGGAAGCTGGAATGGAAAGTCAAGCATCTCCTTAGGCCCAAAAGTTGGGGGTCTGGGCAGAGCTGAGGCCAGGTAGCCCTGCCCACCCCACTATTCCAGGGGCCACTGGAGTTTTCTTCCTGGAATGTTGCCTATTGTTTGAGCAGGATACAGTAAGCATGCCTGTGGGTGGATGGGGTTGGAGGAGCAGCCTGGAAGTGCTATGAGACGGAAAGGCTTCGTGAGCCTGTGGCTGGAGTGCCTGAGGCGGGCTGCCCTGGGAACCAGGCTCCTTGCTGGAGACAAGGGAGACAGTAGGAACCTTGCCTGCCAGACTTACAGTGTGGTAAAAGATGCAACCAGTCTCAGGTATGTAGAGACACAGCAGTGAGTGGTGAGGGAGGAGGAGGAGAGACCATGGAAGAACAGAGGTCTCACTGAGACAAATGATTCCTGGGGGACCCTTCTGTGACCGTCCAAGCCCAGCAAGGACACTGCTGAGGGAGCAGCCCCCACCCTGTTTCTTAGATGTCACAAGTATAGGGGACAGGTATGGAACCCTAGGGTCCAGACATCTGGGAAGGTGATGTGTGCGTGCCAAGGCCGGCGCTCTGCTGCACAGCGCAGTGTTCCCCAGCTAGCCACCTTCATCCCTTCTGCCCACCCCAGCTGAAGACAGGCCTCCTCTAGGAAGCCTGCTGGGTTGCTGTGCTCTGCTGCCTCGAACACGAACACAAAGGCCCTGGGCTCTGCCACCATTGGGGTACTTCAGGTGGCACCCTGCAGCTTTCCTCCACCTGTGGAAGGTCAGACATGGGTGAGAAGCATTAGGTCGGGCTGAACCATGTGCTCAAACCCTTGATCAGCTTCCTCCTTGGTAGTAGCCTTTGGGGAGGGACGTGGCCCTAAGCTTCAGCAACACCATCTGTAAAGGGGACTAGTACTACCCTCCCCCATGGAGCATGGCAGGGACAGAGAGGCCCACAGACAGGGCCAGCTTTCTTCTTGCCTCCTCACCACAGGTGGAAGAGGGAGGGGACCTAGTCGGGGAGGGGTGGGATAAGACCTTGGGAACCACTTGAGAGCAGGGCTGGTTGAAGCCTTCCCAGGCAAGCCGGGCCTGAGTCTGCAGGCTTCCCGAGCATGGCAGGCAGGAGCCACCAGCCCCTCCCTCTCCTCCCCAGCCATCTGTGCCTTGGCAGCAGAGGAGGCAGGGCAGAGGAGAACTTTCTGGCTTCATCTGAGCAGGACTCATCTCTAGGGAAAGGGCTACAGCTCAGGGCAGGAAATGCAGACAGAGCCCTGTTCCATGGACTGCATCTGTGTTCTGTGTTTTTTTCCCTTCAGACCTTGGGAGGTGGGGTGGGTGGGTATGTATGGGGAAGTAGGACCCTAAGAGCAGGCTGGGCCCTTCCACCTCTGTCAGGACCTCAGAGATCAGGAGTGGTGGGCCATGATACCTCTCTACTCAGGAGGGGGCAACCCAGGTCCCCAGAGCAAAAGACATGTCTATAGCGAGTCAGGGGTTAGCTACGGGCTGTCGCTGCCTTCTTGTACCTGTCCCAACCATGGTCCATGCCTCTAGAGACAGGAAGGGCATCCTGAGGCTTGCTTGCACCTCCCCTTCTGCACCTGTTACCCAAAAATGTTCCTGGTACCTGTGGGGGGGAAGGGAAGACAGTGCGTAACTTCTACCTCCTTGTCTGCCTGGTCCTTCTAGAGACTCCGTTTCATTGCTTCTCTCTTTCTTAGCCATCAGCACCTTTTCTCTGCACTGTCACAGTGCCTAAACGCACCAGCTACTCCCCTAATTAAAGGAGAAAGAAGAAGCTGCAATGTGCACAGCACACAGGACCGAGAGGTGGATGGTGGTGACAGCCCCATGACAGCATGGATGTACTAGCTGCCCCTGCGCTGTACATTTAAAGGTGATTAAAATGGTAACTCTTGACATGCATATTTTACCACAGTACAAAATCAACATACATGCTGTATTCACCGGCAGGACCCTCTTATCTGCCTTGTGTTTGGAAACCATTAACACGCATGAACCATTGAGCCCACAGGCCCTGAGGAAGGCCAAAGGCAGGCTCCGCTGTCTTGCTCTCTCAACCCAGATCCTTCCCTGTCCCACGTGTCTTCCCTTCATATACTGACCGCTGCTGGACTGGAGACATGCCACAGGGAGACCTTGGAGTTCTCAGGACTTATGCTAGCCTCCACCCATGCTCCAGTCTGCTTGGGACCACCGGACCTACTATGCCAAAGTGTCTCACCCAGGGCCAGGATCGGGCAAATCCTGAATGCTACTGGGAAAAGGGAGAGGGATGCGCCACCCCAGCCACAGTGGCCCTCCTCAAGTCACTTTCCCTTTCTGATTACTTCTTGGAAAGAAGGAAGAGCCCCCCCCGACCCCCCAAAAAAAACAAAACAAAACAAAACAAAACAAACAAACAAAAAAAAAAGCCCACAACAGATTTACAGGTCAGGTTGGGAAAGGGGCAGGAAGGCTGTAACAGTTTAAGGAGTCATTGACTGGGATGGGGGCCAGGCACTGGCAGAAGCCTGGAGAACAGGCCACACTCTTGGAAGCCACTTTCCTCAACTGTAAACTGTAAGCCCCCCCCTGAGGGCAGTGACCTGTCTCTTGCTGCAAAGTTAGTCCCTAGGGACCTGCAGCGGGGCTAGGTGGTATA
>CABHPP010135351.1:0-40489 GCA_902168425.1 Peromyscus attwateri | reverse complement strand
ACACACACACACACACACACACACACACACACACACTAAATAAATACAAAACAAAAAATTAAAACTCAGTGGAAAAAAATTAAATATTTATTAGTTGCCAATGGTTCCATTCATTTTCATTAAAAACATTTACTATTTTGGAAGAGGAAACAAATTGTAAATCACACATCAAATAAAGTATTTCTCAAGAAAAAAAGTAAAGTGGTAAAACCAGATTCAGGGTAAAAAACACACGGTCTAAGTAGCTGATGTCAAAACAAATTTAATAAAATGATTGAACAGTTTACAAAACCAGTGAAAACAGTTACAGGTTGGAACAACAGAGATCAGAGGAAGTCCTTGCTGATGTTTAGGAAGTGAGGCTGGGCATGCTCATAGACCTCTGCTACCAATGGGCCTACAACTGCGTGCAGCCTCCAAATGGTTGGTGTGAAGGATTCTGGGAAGCTCCTGGCAGGATTTCACATAGCCCCATCTGTTGAAGCCCATGAACCTGCCTGCAGGGGCAATAATGGCTTCTGTTGCTCTTCTGCTTTCCAAATCTTGCACAAGAGCCTCTCATGGGTAGAATCTAATCCAGAACCCTGCTGGCACAGACTCGGGAAATGCTATTACCAGGAATCCAGGAGAAAACATGGGAGGGAAGAAATGGTGCTGACTTTCCATCAGGCCATCTGGCACATGGTTCTGAAACTCAACACTCTCACTTAGTAAGAATAATTTTCTTTCATATTTTAGGGATCTATAAAATTAGCCCTTGCCTTATTTTTCGTGCTGTGCCAGGCTAGGAAGCTTATGCATATACTTTGTTCTCTACTTTTCTCTCATTCTGGACTTGCTAAGAAAATACATGGTCAAGTTACAAGTGTACTGCCAATGGATACAGTCAGGTACTGGAAGCAATATTCAAGTAACATGCTGAAAATGATACATGCCACAATAATCATAAAAACTAAAACTGCAATATAGTAGTCCACATACACTAGGGCTGGCTCCCAGAGCCATGTCGTCTACCTTCATAGAGGTCTGACTCAGCAGCTGTGTGAGTCTTGCCTTTCCAGGCCTCATCTTTTCCATCTGTAGACACTGACAGGATGAAATAAAAGAGCGAACTTTGAGATTCTGGAACAGTGCTAACTCTTAGAAAGCCCTGGGTGACTATTTTCTGATTGTACAGTTTAACAAGTACTCAGTGAGCATCTTCTTTATGCAAAACACCATCTTAGGTCCTAGTAGAAATGCAATACTGAAGCCAGTGAGCAACAAGATGGCTGGCTAGATGATGGTCAAGTAAGAGTGCCCATGGAGCCTAACCATTGAGTTGGATCCTTGAAAATCACATGTGGAGAGGAGAAAATGGACTCCCGAAAATTAACTTATAACTAACTTCCACAAGTGCTTTGGCATGCACAGATACACACACACACACACACACACACACACACACACACACAGAGCAAATAAATAATAAATAATTTTTAATTTCAGTTTTTTTAATCAATGAGCTTGCCTTCATGGGGCTTGTAATCTAGGAGAAAACAAGGGAATAGTGATATGGTATCAGGCGTACATTAGAAGTCACAAGTAAAGCAAGGGTAACTAAAGCTGTCCATCAAATTGATAAGAAGGTCTGTCAGAAGTGGTGACATGCAAGAGACTCAATGACAGTGAGATATAGTCAGGCCACTGTCTAGAAGGGGGATGACCAGAACTCTGAAGCAGGCATGATTACAAAGGCAGATGTGCTGGTACTCCCAGCAAGCCTGTGCATGCAACAGTCTGAGCTCCAGAGAAAGTGCAGCGGATGTGATCAGGAATAAAATGTAGAAGCCTGGGTCTATGATGAGATGAGAGGCATTTGTTGAGTGCATGAAGATCAGAGTACTGTCTGCTTATATTTTGTACCTCAATGCCATGCTAGCCCCCTATCCTGCAACTAGGGAAGCTAGATAATAGAGAAACTTCTAAACCATTCTATGACTTCAGAAGCTTATTAAATTTGAGCTAATAACTAGGGAAGCTGATATGAACTAATTGATAGTTGAAGAATTAACATGACAGAATATGGCTACCAATGAGGACCACACCCTAATCTCTGAAACTGTCCATGTCTTTTTCACATGATAAAGGAGAACTACAGTTGCTACAACTAACTTAGGAAGATTATTCAAGACAACCAGGTGTGCTGATGTAACCATTTGAAACTAGAAGAAGGAAGCAGAAAATGAAGTCAAAGTGATTATCAACACATTGCTAGACTTCCCTATGAAATAAGTGGCCATGAGCCAAAGAAGCCAGGGCAGGGAAATGCAAACAAGCTCTCCTCCTCTGGGGCTTCCACAGAAAAGCACAAGTCTACCATCACAATCTTTTAGCCTGGTTAGACACCGATTAGGCTTCCGGATAATAATATTCTAAGATAATAAGCTCAGGTCTTCTCAGGTATGCTTGTGGTGATTTATTACAGCAGGAAGAGAAAACGCATGTTGTTAATGTGACTGATTCATAGCAAATAAGCATAAGTGGCATTCAGTCCCGTGTCCTGGCAAGAACTGGGGCAGGAAGACCTGCTAGAGCTGCAGTAGCTTAGCGTTTGGTGTGCTGATGGAGACAGTAACAAGTGTGTTCAACAAATGTGCTATATGGGAATGAGAACAGGAGGACAACTGTGGTGGTTTGGATGAGAATGGTCCCCATAGGCTCATACATTTGAAAGCTTAGTTACCAAGGAGTGGCACTACTTGAGAAGGATTAGGAGGTGTGTGGCTTTGTTCAAGTAAGTGTGTCACAGGGGGTGGCTTTGAAATTTCAAAAGCCCAAGCTAGGCCCAATGGCTCTTTTCTTGCTGCCTGTACATCCAGATATAGAACTTTCAGCTACCTTTCCAGTACTGTGTCTGCTGCCCATGTGCCATCATGCTTTCTGCCATGATGATAATGGACTAAATCTCTGAAACTGTAAGCAAGACCCAACTAAATGCTTTCCTTTATAAGAGTTTCAGTGGTAATGGTGTCTCTTCACAGCAATAGGACACTAAGAAAATAGCTAAGGGAAACTGGGATCAAGTAGATGGCATTTAAATACCAAAAACAATAACACATCACAAAGGAAACATTGATATGTTGAGAGGTTTCAGGTCCTCACTGGAACTACCATTCACACCTTGATCTGGTCCCTAACTTTTCTTCCCCAAATTATCTTCTAGCCTTGTCTTTTGATAACTCCACCTAATACATTTTAGCCTGGCTCCAGATTTTCAGAGACGTTAAGTACAACCATAACTGTCCTGATATTTCTCCTATGAAGAAACCCAAAGGGCTAGAAGATGGCCCAAGGTAAAAGCATTTGCTATATAAACATAAGAACCTGAGTTCAAATTCCCAGTACCCACAGAAGAAAATTGAGCATATGAATTCTGGGAGCTCACTGGACAACCAGTCTAGCCCAAAAGGTAATAATGAGACAGTGCTAGAGCAGGTCATCTGATACCCTCCTCTCACATTCACACATGCATAAGCATGCATGATCTCACACACACACCCCAGCAAATGTGCAACCACACACATACACATAAATGCATACATTCACATGCATGCATTCATAAATAAATAAACATATGCACTTCAAAAATTAAATAAAATAAGCAAATGGTTGACATACATGTGAAAAGATGTTCAATATTGCTGATAAATGGGAAGAAGCAGGTTAAATCCACAGTGTACTTTACATCAAATGATGACAATAAAAGTTGGCAAGGATGTTGTGAAATTTGAACCATACTTTATCCAACTAACAAAAGAAACAGAGGCCCCAACTTAAGTGAATTAGAAATGGACAAATAAACATTTCAACAGATCACAAAAACAAATGAGACTATAACAAGGGAATACTTTAAAATCTTGAACACCGTTAAGTCAGAAAACCTAAAAGAAATGGATGAATTTCTAGATTCATCCAAACCACCAAAATTAAACCAAGAAGTCAACAACATAAATAGATCTATAAAAAGTGAGATTGAAATAGTAATAAAAAGTCTCTCCGATAAAAAGAAAAATACAGTCCCAGATGGATTCCCAGTAGAATTTTACCAGACTTTCACAGATCTACATCTAATTCTCATTAAACTACTCAATAACAGAAACAGAAGGAGCATTTGCAAACTCAAGCTCCTTCTCTGAAGCCCAAACCAGGTAAAGACACAAAAAAGAGAAAACTACAGGCTAATATTCCTGATAAACATAGACTCAAAAATTCCTCTCAATAAATTACTTAGAAACAGAATAGATATATCAAAAAGATTATACACCATGACAAAGTAGGCGTTATCCCTAAAATGCAGAAATGGTTCAACATAACATATGCAATTCAATAAATGTAATAAACCGTATTTGAGGACAAAAATCATATGATTATGTCAATAGATGCAGAAATAGGCTTTGACAAAATCCAACATGCTTTCATGATAAAACATTCTAGAGAATGAAGATCTCAAGGAAACAGAGCCCCAAACTCAATAAAAGATGTATAGGTAAAATATACAATCAACATCATCCTAAATGGAAAAAAACTGAGGCAATCACACTAAAGTTGAGAATGACAGGGATGTGCACTAGTCCCACTACTTTTCAATATGATGCTCAAAGTACTAGAGGGAGTAAAAAGACAAGAGAAGGAAATTAAACAGATACAATTAGGAAAAGAAGAAGTCAAACTATCCCTATTTATAAATGACATAATGCTAGACAACAGAAATCCAAAAAAATTCTACCAGAAAATTTCTGGAAATAATAAACAAATTCAATAATATGGCAGGATACAGAATCAACTTGCACAAGTAAATAGCTTTTCTATACATCAACAACAAAAACACAAGGAGGTCATGGACACATTGCTGTTCACAATAGCCTCAGAGAAAATATAATACCTAGAAATATACCTAACCAAGAAAGTGAGGGACATCTACAATGAGAAATTTAAAGCTCTGAAGAAAGAGCTAGAAAAAGACACTAGAAAATAGAAATACCATGCTTACAGATTGGTAGAGTTAATATTAGCAAAATGACCATTATACAGATTCAATGGAATACTAATCAACATCCCATATCATTCTTCACAGAAAGAGAAAAAAACTATCCTAAAATTCATATACAACAACAAAAGATCCAAGATAACAAAAATAATTCTGAGCAAAAAGAATAATGCTAGATGGACTACCATTCCAGATCATAAAATGTATTATAGAACCATAGTAATAAAAACAATGTAATACTGACACAAAACAGACATGTAGACCAACGTTACAAAATCAAATACTCAATATGAGTACACAAAATATCATCCATTTAATATTTGATGCCAAAACTATATGCTGGAGAAAAGAAAGCATCTTCAACAAATGATGCTTGGAAAACAGGATGTATACCTGCAGAAGAATGGAATTAGAGCTGTATCTATCCCCTTGCACAAAATCTAGCTACAAATGGATCAAGGGCATAAATGGAAAACCCAAAACACTGACACTTCCAGAAGAAAACTTACTGAGTATCCTACATCACATAGGTGTAGGAAAGGAATTTCTGATGAGAACTTAGTTTGCCCAGAATTAAGGCCAACAAGTGAAAAGCAGGTCCTCAGAAAACTGAAGTCCTTCTGCACAGCTAAAGAAAAATCCCAACTGGGTGAAGGGTAACCCACAGAATAAGGGTGGATATTTGACAGCTATATGAAATATATATATATATATATATATATATATATATATAGAGAGAGAGAGAGAGAGAGAGAGAGAGAGAGAGAGAGAGAAGAGGGGGGGAGAGAGAGAGAGAACTCAAAAAACAAAACCAAAAAGAACAAGTAAACCATTTAAAAAATGGTTCAGAGACCTAAAAAGAGAGTTCTCAAAAGAAGAAAAATATATGGCTAAGCAAAGTCTCAAAAAATGTTTATCTTGGCCAGGCGGTAGTGGCGCACGCCTTTAATCCCAGCACTCGGGAGGCAGAGGCAGGCGGATCTTTGTGAGTTCAAGGCCAGCCTGGTCTACAAAGTGAGTTCCAGGAAAGGTGCAAAGCTACACAGAGAAACCCTGTCTCGAAAAACCAAAAAAAAAAAAAAAAAATGTTTATCTTGCCCAACAATTATGGAAATTCAAATCAAAACAACTCTAGAGATTTCATCTAAATCCAATTAGAATGGGAAATATTAACCCAAAACCGACAACAAATAATGAAGGGATGTGTTTTCTGTGCTGTTAGGGGAAACAGACATAAGCCCCCATGTCTAACCCAGAAGCTACTGCCAATTGGTTAACACCCAAAAAAGAAAAATTAGTTTTTCTCTAACGGAGTCTCGCAGGATATATAAACCACTCTTAAGGCCAGTCCTCATGCCCAGCAGTAGATGACCATCACAAAATGAACTTGGTGGTATTTTGGAGGGTTTGGGGGAGGTTTTATTGTTTTTGCTTTTGTGGGGTTGTTTTTGTTTTGTTATGTTTTGTTTTTCTCATGTTTTGTCTGGGCTTTTATTATTTGGTTTTTTTTTTTCTTTTTCTTTTTCCTACCGTACAGGTCTTTAGTTTATATATTATGATTTCTGGTTTTGTGCTTTTAGGGAATTCCTGTATGTCCCAATGGTTGTGTCTCTATATCTATGCAGGATTTTTCTTTTCTTTTGTTTTTTTTTTTTCTGTTCATTTGTTAGTTTCATCCTATTTGGGTTTTTTGTTTGTTTGTTTTTATATTATTTTATTTATTTTCTCTTTAGATAACTATTTGTTTTCTAATGAGAGAAAGCAAGCAAGCACGTAGATCGGGATGGGCGGGAAAGATCTAGGAAGAGCTGGGAGGGGGAGGAAGCAGAATCAAAATATACTGTATAAAAACAGTTTTCAATTAATAAAAACTAAAACAGAAAAATAAAATGTAGATGCTTATAAGATGGTTCAACAGGTAAAAGTGTCTGCCACTAACCTGAAGAGCTGAATCGCATGCCCAGGACACATAGTGGCAGTAAAGAACAACTGCCAGAGGCTGTTCTCTGACCTTCACATGCGGGCTGACATTTGGAGATACACACATAAAATACTTAGAAATTATTAAATGTAATTTAAAAAATTCCCTGAATCCAACAGTTTAACATTTAATCCTATTTGTGATAGTCATGTTTTCCCAGAGAAATAGAAAGAATAAATTAGTGTGTGTGTGTGTGTGTGTGTGTGTGTGTGTGTGTGTGTATGTGTGTGCTTGTGGGTGTGTTGTATATGTGGTGTGTATGTTGTGGTATGTGTGTTTGTGTGTGTATATGTGTATGGGTTGCTTGTGTATTAGTGTTTGTGATGTGTGTTGTATGTGTTTGTGAGGATGTATTCTGTGTATTTGTGTATGTGATATGTATTATGTGTGTTTGTGTTTATGGTGTGTGGTATGTGTGTTTGTGAGTATGTAGTATGTAGGTTTGGGTGTGTTATAAGTGTCAGTGAGTGTGTGTATGTGTGCGTGTTTTATTTGCTGTGAGGGACTGGTTAATATAATCATGAAGACAGAGAAAACCTACAATCTGACATCTGCAAACTGAAAGTCCAGGAAAGTTGGTGGTATAAATCCCTCCCAAATCAAGCGTGTTTATTATGTCAAGTTCAACTTCTAGTCCAAAAGCCCAAGAACCAAGAATGCTAAGGTCCAAAATGAGGAAAAAATGGACATTTCAGCTCAGAGAGAGAGAGGAACTGGTTGTTCCTCCAACTTGTCTCACCTTGTCTTATGTCAAGATCCTCAGCGGATCCTGCAATTGTGAGGTTGAACCTCTCTTCCCCTCTGAGCCCTGTGAGTCAAATACTTCAAAAACACCTTACAGAAACATCCAAAAATATTACTTTTTCATATGTCAGGGTATGCCTTGCCTTAGTCAGTTGACACATAAGATCAACAATAACTAGTTCCTCAAATTGTCAGCAGGTGTCTCACAAATATACAATAACACCTGATTAAAGATGTTTGTTTCAATCTTCGTTTTTAATGATTCCAGTTTTCTTTCTAAAATATCTGATATTCTAGTTCCATTTGGAACTAGCTAACTGGTTTTTACCGAGGGAAGCCTTAAATTTCCGTGGGAAAGGAGGAGTGGCAGTGGCAGTATCAATGCACAGTAAAGAAGGCTTGGAGAAAGAAGGAAGGAAAGGAGGGAGGAAGGAAGGAAGGAAGGAAGGAAGGAAGGAAGGAAGGAAGGAAGGAAGGAAGGAAGGGAGGGAGGGAGGGAGGGAGGGAGGAAGGAAGGAAGGAAGGAAGGAAGGAAGGAAGGAGCTTTGGGAATTCAGCTTCTTGGTACTACAGCACATTCCAACTCTCAGAGCCCCAGCTTAACAAACAAAAATGCAAGCATTGGCTCTTGTATTAGAGAGAGGAGAGAGAGTGTGAGAGAGAGAGAGAATGAAAGAGAGAAAGAGAAAGAATAAAAAACTTTTCTTTCTTTGATGTGTATAAGAACTTAGACTAACAAGACTTTGTTCAAAACTGATGTTTGCCTCACTGTGACATCCTCACTAATTGATTCATCTAAATATAAAATATATCTGAAAAGAAAACACAATGATCAGAAATTATACATTTAATTTAGGAAAATTGAGCCTAGGACATAGTATATAGGTGGTTTTTTTCAGCATGAAAGATTTTTAAAGCCATACTAACCTTCAAAATAATGCATTTTCCATCAATGTATGGCCTAGAGGTTATATACTCAGAAATATTGCAGAATGTCAATGAGCAAGGCATTTCAGAACACATAAAATTATTATATAAAAATATGGGAGTAGTTGTGGTCTAAAAGCTTTCATAGTAATGAACTCGGGTGGTCTGATCCTCATTATTCTAAGTTTTTAATGCTACAGTTACAAACAGCCACCAAAACATGAGAATTTGCCAAGATAAAAAGGTAAAGGGACCTAGGCATGATAGCACTTTCCTGTAGTTCCAGCTCTCAGAAGGCTGAGGCTGGAGGATCACCACAAGTTCAAGGCCAACATGAGCTACATAATGAGTTCAAGGCAAGGCTGGAATATGTGGTGGAAGTCTGGTGGGTGGGGTAGGTAGGGTGGAGGGAGGAAGAAAATGAAGGAGAAAAAGATGAAAAGGAGGAGGATGGGAAGAGAAGAAGAGACGGGAAGGGAGGGGAAAGAAAGAAGGGAGGCTATTTCAATGTGACTGCAAGAAGGAGAAGAGTCTAAATAAGGAAAAATAGACTCTACCAAGAAAAAGAGAAAACTATGAGAAATTTACAAAGATAAGATACGAGAAAATTGGAGTGACAAGGAGAGCAAGACAGAGAAAAGGAGCCAAGTTTTATGTAGCTTCAGACACACTTCCCTAGTGGAGGGAGGGGGAACAGAAATTTCAACAGGTAAGCCATCAGCTCCAGAAAAAGCAGTTTAGGAGTCCCACATTCACGGCAAGTTCACAGCTTTCATATGTTTCAAAGCAAGTCGGGGTGTGTTGAGACTATGATTTGCATCTGAACTACGTAGTGAGGCCTGAGGACAAGGAACAACCATAAGCAAACAGCTTGAATTCAATCTGCCACATCCCCAGGGCTAGAGACAGCCTTGGGAAACAGTTTTGAAGCACTAGAGGATCAGAAGAAGACTAGCCAAAAATTTAGGTGGCAGACCGCTCAACTCAAGCAGGAAACTGAATTAGGAAGGTATCCCTACTCTCAGTGGCTGAAAACACCCTTCATCATATACAGAGAGAAAGTCTGGAGTTAGTCTGAAGCCTGTGATCTGAAGATGGATCAGCTTCTGGAAACCCCTGCCTCCCAGTCACAGCTATAGAGTCTGTCAACTCTGAAGCGCTAGCATTCTACTTGATACCCAAAGCTGCATTCCTCCAGCAGGATGATTGATACTTAGGATGTCTTAAAGTGTGAAGATGGGGCTTCTGACTGTATGCATCCCATTGCTGTGGCTACTTCTCATACTCTCAACACAGTTGGGAGACACGGCCCAGCTAGAATGTTAGGCTCATAGGATAGTACATGCTGGAGAGTCCTGGGAGTATGAGACAATATCCAGCATATGGACATCCAAGTTAAATGTAGCCAAAGAAACCCCTGTGCATACAAAAAGGTAACCAACTAAAATGAAGGTAAATGTCAGGACAGCCAACACCTGCTCAATACAGGCTCACACCAGCACCAGCAGGAAGTATATGAAAACCAGGAGTCCAAGCTTCAACTGGCTGGTTGCAGTTGTGTGGAGAACATACATGTAGGCTGTAGTGGGTAACCATTCCAGCTTTGGGTTATAGTTACAACTTTATATATATATATATATATATATATATATATATATATATATATTAGATAGAACATATTAAGTATTAGATTCAGGTTCTTTAGGATAGGACATCTTTTGGAATGATCTTTGTAACATGCCATTTACCTACGCTCTAGACTTCTCTGGATTTTAGTATGTGTTTCTTGTTTGATATTGTTTGCATTGATTGTAGTTCCATCTTATCTAGGTCATTATCCCTCATTACTCCTGGACAATATTTGATAGCCATTCCTTTGTATATAATCTTGTATTAAGTTAGAACCTTCTTATTTAGACAAAAAGGGGGAGATGTAGTGGGTAGTCATTCCAGCTTTTGTCTGGAAGCTCCAACCCCCATTGAGGCTTTGGTAACTAACTATTACGCCTACAAGGCAGGCCCAAGGGAGGGCCCTGAAGACCTGAGATCGGACGCAGCGCCAGACCTGGACGCGAGAGTAGACGGAGGAGAGTTCTCCAGAGAACACCGCAGGACTGCGCTGCATCTTTTCCAGAACCCACCACCTACCTATCCCTTGATTTGTAAGTTACCCACTAAATAAATCTTCCTTTTAACTATGTGGAGTGGCCTAAGTAATTACACCAATAGTAAGCAAAACACTGATACACAAAAACATAATAACCAAATAAATATATTTTTTAAAGTAAATGAATTCAATCCAGGACTAGAGAGGAAATTCAGAAACAGGAGAAAAAGTAAGTAACATACATGAGAAAATTAACAGCATAAATGAAAAGGTAAACATCATGGAAGAGAAATTGAGCAAGCAAGTTGAGATTTTAAAAAAAAAATATTAGAAATAAAAAATGACTCGATGAAATAAATTTTAAAGTGCACTAGAAAGCATTGCCAACAGGTTCAATAAAGAAGGAAGAATACCAGAGGTGGAGGATACCAACCAGAGAAAAAAACTACCATGATCACAACATCCAAGAAGTCTGGGATACGATCAAGAGACAAAACCTTATAATCCACTGAATAAAAGTAGGAGCAGAGATAAAAACAAAAGACATAAGGATCTGTTCAATAAAATTGCACAAGAAAAAATATGCAAAGTTGAGCAAAAAATAGTCATTCGAAACAACAGAAGACATGTAAAACAGTGAATAAACATGGTCAAAGAAGAACTTCTCAACAGCATATTGCAGTAAAGATGTCAAAAATACTAAACAAAGGATTACTATTAAACAATATGGAGAAATGGCAGCTGTAGTACAAACACACACACACACACACACACACTACAATAACATTAGATCTCACCGGCAGACCTAAATGCCAAGGAAGCATGGAATCATGTATTCTAAGCTCTGGGAGTAAATAATTCCAACCAAACACCCAGTAAAGCTGTCTTTTAAAAAAAAATCAGTGGAGAAAACAAGACATTTCAAGACAAGCACAGGTGAGGACAGTTCATGCCAACCAAGCTAGCACCATAGATATGCTCGAAGGAATACTGAGCACAAAGGAGAAAGAAAAGCTGTGTCAGTCGTGAAAATATAGAAAATGCATTCATACACATGGATGGCCAAGCGAAGGAGAAGTGCATGAGATCTACATGAGCGGACTGGGAGTGGGGGGATGGTGGAGGGCGAGGAGTGGGGGATGAGATCATAGGGAAATGGGAGGGTCAAGCTGGAACAGGGACAGAGTGGGAGGGCAGGGAGGGAGATACCATGATAGATGAGGACATCTTGGGAAAAGGAAGAGGCAGGGTGCTGGAGAGGCTCTCAGGAATCCACAAGGATGACCCCACCTTGGACTGCTGGCAGCGGTCTAGAGGGTGCCTGGACCGGTCTACTTTGGTGACTGGTCTAATGAATACCCTAACTGCCATCATAGAGCCTTTGTCCAGTGACTGATGGAGGCAGATGCAGAGATCCACGGCCAGGCAACAGGCTAAGCTGGGAATCCAATTGATAAGAGAGAGGAGGGATTCTGCAGGCGGGGTACGTCGAGATTATGATGGGAAGACGTGCAGAGATGACCGGCCACACTAGTGGAAACCCATGAACTGTGGACTAGTGTCTGTGGAGCCTAGTCCAGTCCCTCTGGATATGGAAGAAGGTTGTTTGGCTCGAACTGCTTGGGGGGCACCCAGGCAAGGGGATCGGGATCTGTCCCTGGTGCATGGACAGGTTTCTAGGAATTCGGTGCCTGTGGTGTGACCCCTTGCACAGCCTTGGTGCAGTGGGAAGGGGCTTGGACCTGCCTAGGCTCAGTGTGTTGTGTCAGGCCCTGCTGACTCCCCATGGGAGACCTTGATTTGGGGAATGTGGGGATGTAGGGTGGCTTGGGAAGGAGAGCTGGGGGGTGGGAGGAGGGAGGAGGTGGGATCTGTGGGTGGTATGTGGAGTGAGTAGAAAATTTCTTAATAAAGAAAAATGAAAAAAGAATAAAATGTAACTTTACAAAAAAGAAAATGCATTCATTAGATGAATAAATTTAAAAGGAAGGAATATATTAGATAGAGTAAATCAATAAAGCCCTAATACTACTAAGGGGAAAAGCAAACAACAACCAGAAAAAAAAAAAACCAACAAAATTACAGAAATTAGAAAAATCTCTCAATAATAACCATAAATATTAAAGGTTTCAAATCACCAGTGAAGAGTTGTAGGTTAGCTTACTGCACTGGCTGGTTTTGGGTTTGTTTGGGTTTTTTTGGTTTTTTGTGTGTGTGTGTGTGTGTGTGTGTGTGTGTGTGTGTGTGTGTGTGTGCCATCTTGACCCAAGCTAAATTCATCAGAGAGAAAAGGAGCCTCAGTTGAAGAAGTGCCTCCATGAGATCCAGCTATAAGGCATTTTCTCAATTAGTGATCAGTGAGGGAGGGCCCAGACCATGGTGGGTGGTGCCATCCCTGGGCTGGTGGTCTGGGGTTCTGTAAGAAAACAGGCTGAGCAAGCCACTAATTCCTCCATGGTTTCTGCATCAACTCCCATCTCCAGGTTCCTTCCCTTCTTGAGTTCTTGTCCTGATTTCCTTTGGTGATGAAGAGCATTGTGGAAGTGTAAGATGAATAAACCCTTTTCTCCCCAACTTGCCTTTTGGTGGTAGTGTTTTGTTGCAGCAGTAGACTCTAAACTCTAAGATACTTACTGAATTAAAACAGTAGAACCAAGTTTCTGTTGTGTTCAAGAAACACACCTCAGTGGTTAATAGCCACAAACTGAGAGTTAAAGAATGAATGTCAGTTCAAATAAATGGAAATCAAAACAAGTTGGTGCGGATATTCTGATGTCTGATAAAATCTAATTCAAACTAAAATTAGAAGAAATAAAGAAGACCACTGCATGTTAATGAAAAGATATAATATTATAAAATATATGCACCCAATTTTTGAGGGCCCTAGTTCCATAAAAAAGCAATGTTGGTCATAAAATATGTGATAGGTTTTGCTAAAATAATATAGTGGGTGATTTCAGTGCTATAGTCTCATCTTCAAAGAGGTCATCCGAACTCAAAACCAACAAATACACTTCAAATTCAAAGTACAGCATAGAGAGACTAATAGATATTTGCAGAATCTTCTATCCAAAAGGAAAACAATACACCTCCTCAGCAGCCCAGGAAACAAATAGGTCATATCCCAGATCATGAAGTAAATCTTGAAAAACAAAAAGGAACTGAAATAACTTCGTATCTTATTCAATCTAGTGGGAGAAAGGTAAGTCCATATTCAAAGCGACTCCATCCACAGAAGCTAGGAATTGGAGCTAGCTGTCTATCAACTGACGCATGGATATTGAAAATACTGGACTTACATACAATGAAATTTCTGTTCAGTCAATAACAATGAAACTGTGTAAAATACTGAGTGAGGTAAACCAGGCTTGGAAAGACAAACTGTATGGTTTCTCATTTTCAGATCCTCTCATAAAATTTGTATTTCTGTATTTAAATTTGAGTGTCTGTGGAGGACAGGGTAAAGAAAGGAGCTGTGAGCAAAGAGACTCTAAGCAGGAGAAATAGTAAAATGGGATATGAATGTAGTGCAGTGTAGTTAATCATGAAAAAGATTGTCAGAGTTGGGACAGGGAGAATGGAGAAATGGAAAGGCATTGAGGAAGGGTTAATAACTAAAAATTCATGGCAAATAAATATCAAAACCTACTACTTTATAAACAAAAAATGAGTTAAAAATCAAATTTAGAGAATTAAAATAAAAAAGAGTTTGGAGTGGTGGTATCTTTAGTAGGTAGACAATTCTTCTTCCAGAAGTTGGGGACTTTTAAATAAGAGTATTGCATCCATCAGAAGCAGAATACACCTTCTCAGCAGGCAGTGGAAACTTCTCTAAAATAGGTCACATTCTAGATCACAAGGCAAATCTTGGAAAAACAAAGAAGTCTTGAAATATAGTATCCATTCCACATGGGCATAAAACTACAAACCTGGTCAAAACTTTTAGTTATAAAGGGCATACGCCCAGAGGGGGAATATATTAGTATTGTTATCAAACTGTCTTCTAAACATTGGCTTTATACCCATCGAGAAGTACAACTTAGCCTGGGGCAAAGAAGCCCTTTTTTTTTTTTAGAGGGGGTTGATTAATGCAAAGACTCCTACCTGATCAAAGTGCTAAGCATAAGTGACTGACTTGCTCAGCCTTAAATGATTTATCTGTATTACCCATGTCTCAAGGCCATGAGAAGAAAGGAAGAGATCTTAAGGGAGCTGATATGAGAAGAGAATAAAATGAAAAGCAAAACAGAACACATGTGGTACAAGAGCAGAAAGGGACTGTTTGTCGGGAAGGAAGGAGAACTACAAGGGTCGAGTAAGGAGAATGGTAGAGGGCAGTGTAAGGGTGAATGAGAAGAAAATATAACGACAGATGTCTGTGTGAGACAGACAAAGACAGAGAAAAAGCTGTAATAAAACACATTACTTTGTGAAATACGTTTTAAATGTCTATACTCTTGTAGAATATTTTTCATTTTAACAAAAAGGGAAGTGAGAAATAGTCATTTTGCACTAGCCTGAATACGTGTCTCTATTTTAATCCAGTCAAGTTAATTTAACCAAATTTATGCCTCTTATCCTCACCCTCTGAGCCATTCTATGGGATTAGTGACCGACTATACCAGACATACTTTGTAGTAATATAAATATCCAATCTAAAAGTGTCACCTGGGCAGTGGTGTATATGCAAGAGATGTGATAGCTGTGATTAGAGGGGTAGGGGATGGTGTTACTGTAAATGAAGACTAAATGAATAAATAAATAATCATTGGGCATGGTGGCATGCACCTGTAATCCCAGCACTTAGGTGGAGGGGGATGACGCAGGAGACTACAAGCTTTAAGGCCAACCTGGACTATGTAGTATAACCCTCTCTAGAGGAAAAGAGGGTGAAGGAAAGATGACAGTCAATGGCTCAACTAAAAATAAATTCAGGACAGAATTCAACAAGTATAAACATTTAAGAAAAACTTGAATCTATTGCTTCCTTTTTTGTGCACACACAGGAGTGACATTGGCTTTTAAACTCTGTGTCTGAGTCTAAAACACTCAGAGTATAAATACAAAAGGACTGCATCATAACTGGTGGAAGTTTTTGTTTGTGTGTTTTCTCCTTAGGATTATAGTACATTTTTCCAACAAATAATAGTTTCCTAGACTTGATGAAATAGAGCAGAATGGTGGCCAAGTATATTACCTCCACTCCTGCCAGCAATCACACACTCAGTATTCAAAGTGTGCTTTGAAAAGAAGAAGAAAGTGTAGAAAATCACCATGCAAATAACCTATAGTATGCCTCTGTGAAAAGAAGTGTTATCTCTCCTAAAAAAATTACTTGTAAACTGCTGAACTGGGAGTTTGGTAATGAGATTAGGATGAATCCTCATCAGATGAGGACAAATAATAGCCCTATTGTTCCCTTATAAAGAATAAGTATAGTAACAAAAGAGAAATGACTGGGGAGGCCAGAAAAAGGTATTTAAAAGTGGCTATCAGGATGCTCTAGAAGGCATGTCCTGATATCAGAAAAACTATTCAAATAGATGCTTGCTAACACACCCCAAGCGAAGACAGATGTACTGGACCAGTGGTGTTCCAAATCATTATCCCTAGACTGGTCCATGTCCACCAAGGATCAGCCTCCCATATTTTATTTAACATTATTTTAGTTTTTCTGAGAGGAACAAGAATTTCATAATACCAAGATAAACATGCATCATATTCTACCTGAAAGTTCAATATTTTGAGTTGCAATTAACAAGTGAGCATGCTGGACAACACACTTGCCTCTTGGGGACTTGGTTTGGTTAACAATGCCCAAAAGAAATCACCTCAGGGAAAACTTGAAAAATTAATTTCTGGGCCTGCAGAGACTCCAGCAATGTAATGATCTTATCAAATAATGAATCTGACCTTGTGTAAACCGCCAGCTGGCTCTCCACATATGTACTTCCCTAACTGCAATCATTGCTACAACTCATGTAGCAACAAAACTCTCAGCAAAGTAAGATTGGATTTTTCTATGCCACTTCTTATGTTATGATTTCCTCCACAGAGGTATAGGTTCTTAATCAAAAGCTACTTTGTTTTCCTGAATTTCATGTTGGTTAACCTTAATATCACCAAGCCATTGGCAGATGATGTTATGTATGATTCCCATGTGAGCCTCAAGGAAGAAAAATGCAGCATAAGTTTTACTGTGCCATCTCATCTAGACCATATTTTCCTGATGGGCTTGTAAGGCATACAATACAAGGCATACAATAACAGGGCAGGTTAGATGAGTAGAAAGGATGAACAAATACATCAGGTAAAATAGCAATAGTGGCTTTCAAATGGGGAGGAAATAACCATTGGGGCTACCTAATCTTTAACATTCATGACTTTAAAGTAAATTTGTCCTATATAAAAATGAGTTGTAGCAACTGTCTAAAATCAGTGTTTCTCAAACAGACATGCATCAGAATTAATTAGAGAGTTTTGAAAACACAGATTGCTGGGCTCCACTCCATGGTTTCAATTTTAGAAAACCAGAAATAAGGCCAGAGAATTTACATTTCTAGCCAAGTATCCAGATGTTACTGGTGCCACTGGTCAAAGGTTCACACTTGAGAGCCACTGTTTTTGTTCAGAGGCATTTTAAACTAACGTCAAGTAAAGGACTTATGACAGTGGTTGTTAGTGGCAACTTGGAGTCACCTGTATGCACCCCAAACTGTGTTGTTTTCACTTTAATTGCTAAAGAGTCAGTGTAAAGAGTCTGGGTAAAAGGAGTGGGCCCAGGCCAGCTACTGCAGATGTCCTTCCTGAACGCTGCATTTGTGAATTACTTTTTGAGGCTTCTTACTTCCTCGTGTAGATCCATGAATCTCACTTATTACAAGCACTGTAGTTAGAAACATAGAGACCATTCCAACCCCAGTTCAACATCCCTGGACCTCACTGATAAAACAAAAAGAACAACAGTACCTTCTTCCTCCAGGGGGGTAGATCAACCCTAGCATATGGACAGGCCAAGTAACCATTTGTTATGAATGAGTATTCGCATCTCTTCTGTATATCTCCCAAGAGGCCTCTCCAGCACTGTGCCAGGACTTCCACTCCTTTCAAAATGTCTTCCACTGACGTCAAATTGCCTCGGAGTAGTATATCATAAACAAGACTCTACAGAAGAAACTTTCTCCTTGCTACATATCCCCTGTCCTAGATAGCTCTTGTCTATATACACTACTCATTAGAAGTGCTTAGAGATTTTTATTTTAATTTTTTGTTGTTTTTCTTATTTTGTTTTGTTGAGAGAGAGAAAGAATATGAAATAGGGTGGATAGGGAGAATGGAGAGGATCTGGGAGAAGGTGAGGAGGGGGAATATAATCAAAATCTATATATCTTATAAATAAAAAGTAATAAAAAATTTTAAATGCTTACCAAAGCTTCACATTTTCTGCTGCTGTTCATGAGAACAATATTATTACCCATGTACTGCTTCCATGAGGACCAGCCTTCAGCAGTACGGGACTTGAAGGAGATCCACAGATTCAGTATGCCAAGACTTCATCTGAGGAGGTAAGGGAAAAGATACTCACACACTCTCTTGGTGGTTTCCTTCAAACTTTTTCTTTATTCTTCTTCTGTATTCTCTAGTCTCTATTTCCTTATTTTTCCTCTACAGCATATATATCCCACCAAAGTCTCTCAGTCAATATAGGAATTATGTGGTTACATTCTATTTTTCAAGTGAATGATTATAATGAATACAGGTAAAAACATGTTTTTCATCTCCCTTACATGATTAAAACAAAATCATCCCAAGAACTCACAAAGACTTACATCTAAGTAACTTATTATAGATTAACAGAGTGTGAGCAAGCAAGATATTTTTCTCAGCCAGTATTTTTGCTGATAGGCTGCATATTGACATTACAATGAAAGAATCAATCATATTATTACTTATCTTGAAAAGTAATTTTATAAGGAATCTTAATAGAATCACAAAACAAATTTTTACATATAAAAAACAAGCTGCAAACTCCACTTTAAATCTCTAGGGTACATACCAAAATATCAATAGTTTTTTATATCAGGAGATTGAGGGCAGAAATGTGTAGAAGGAATTAATCATCATCTTTGATCACTAACCAATCCTAGCAAGGAAAGTACGTCAGCTAATAATAATTGGGCTGCTTTGTTTTTTGATCCCTAACCTAATGAGTCTATCTCTTAGCTATGTGTCCTTGTGAACTTTAGCTTGTTTTCTAGGATTTTTCATCTCAAAGCTACTATCAAAACATCTCAATCTAACCTAAGTTATTTTAAGGCTTTGTTTCAGCTACGATGCACTCTGAAACCTGTGAACACATCTCCCAACATCAAGATTAAAAGAATTTGAGCCAGCTTGGCTCCTGGGACTCAACTGTTTTCCTTAACCATTAACCTGAACTGCAATCTATGCAGCTCCTTAGGTGAAACTCATAGGCCCTAGTTGTATGACACTTTCTTGTATTCATTTTCAGTCATCAAAACTCTACTTAAACTAATATTATTATTATTATCAATTAGATGGTACAGCTTAGGAAGAAATCATCTTCATAATAATCCACAGGTAAAAATGCCCAATAGGATGGGATATTTCCATGTGATAAACACACTACATTACAGGCCGTGGGGCTCTCCCCACACCCATTCACACCATGCCAGATACCAGAGGAAGATGGCAGTGGCAAACATGTAAAGGCACAGAAGAAGCAGAAGATATTCTGGAGTCTGTGGTCTTGGGGCCTTGCCTATCCAAGATTCACCCATCATCAGGGATTCCTGGTGGGCTGACACCTCGAACTTCAATTGCCACTGGCTGCTCCTCTGACACGGCCACCAGCACCCATGCCTTAGATATGAATGGACATAGAATTTTTAAAGGTAAGAAAATTCAAATGTAAAATTGTGCAGACTTGTTCCTGTGCCTCCTACTGACTTTGTTTCTACTACAACATGACAGTCTACTGCCAGGGAACATGGTGCCCAATGATTGGATGGTTGAGTTGATAACATAGGGATTTGGTTTCACATGACATTAACAACTTCCATGACTTCCCCAGTGCAGCTCCTGTTAGGTTTTACTGAAAAGTTTTCAAAAAATTTCCAAATAAACAAAACCACTGAAATGGTATGAGTTTCACAATCAGACCCTGCCTGACTCTGTATTAGTTTGAGATTAAACCACTGACAATCTGCTTTGGATGGAATCACATTGTCCTGACCATAAAGATATATATATTTCTAACCTAAATTGTGGGATCTACCCAAGTCTCACTGTCACACAAGAATACAGTGCACAAACTGGATCCTGGACCAAAAAAGAAAAGGGAACATTTCTGAAGTAACCAGTAAGATTTAAGCAATGTATCCCAAGTGAATGCTAGTGTTGTGTCAGTATAGATCTCTTTATTTGAAGGTCTGAACTATGGTCAGGTAGAATGCCCTTGGTTTAGAACCGTATGTAGAAATGCTCTTGAGGATGATGGAAGTTGGGTATGCTGCTACACACATGGAATTCCAGCATTCAGAAAAGTGAGGTAGGAGAATTCTAAGTTTTAGCCCACCTGTGCTACATACCAATATTTTTTTCTCAAAAAATAAATAGGGGCTTGTAAAGGTGGTGGATGAATCTCAGGAATGGTTTGCTAGAATATCTAGAGAATAAATTGGGGAAAACTGGGAGACAGTTACCACAGGAAGTGGTTGATGACCACAAAACCTCCAGTTTAATAGCAAAGTAAAATAAGAAACATTACAAATCAGAGGAAAGCCAGAGTCCATCTCAGGATTGGTGTGGTTTGGGGAAATCTCCCAGGATGAGGAATAACCAGAGTCATGTTTAAGACTTAAGTCTTGGAAAATCAGCACTGAACTCTCAGACATTTCAATGAAAACTTTAAAAAAGAGAGAGAAGTAGAAAAGGAAATAAAAGTTACACATAGCAGAGTAAGGACAGACTCCAGGGAAAACCTTCTATTCATGGCCCTTGACCAAAGCAGAGTCAAGAAAGCTAAGTCGATAGTTTGGCAGTCCCAGACCATTAGTGACTCCGTTTCCCAGGAAACCTAGAAGGTCACGAGACTGTATCCTGAACCATGACCAGCAAAATACCTGTAGACTGCAGAGAGGAAATTTCCACAGATAGCATTCAGTGAGGGGGAAGTCCTCTTAGAGTCAGAGTTTGTAAGGAAACTTAGACAGAGGTTCCTCACAGCACTCCAAGGAGGAACCACCCAGGCATGGAGGCCAGAATAAACACTGTACTCCTGAGAACTGCCCAGGAGTATGAGTCGCAACTGTGATCTAACAATAAAGGACCTCTCACTAACTGGAACAAGATCCAATATCCCTGACCGAATTTTCAAAGGGCTACCCAGAGGCAAGAACCACATTCTCAACCTAACCCTCTAAACATCTCCAGATATGTGACCACACCTACAGAAGGACATCCCAGAGGTGTGGTCAACTGGAAAGAATGTCAATAGCCAAGACCGGAACAAGCAAGAAAGTATGACTGTACTCAGATTCTGTAACTCCATCAAACTATCTCTCCTTCATTTCTATTCCACCTTTAACACACAATGTCAAATTAGTAGGCTAGCTAATTTGCTAGTCCTCCTTTAGTCTCTTTCTCTCTCTTCAGTTTTTCTTCTCTTTTTTCCTCATTCCCTTTATAATTTTCTTCTGATAGGCTGTCACAAATAACATAGAATGACCTGGTTTAAGTTTTAACCTCTCTGACAGTTGGAATGGCTTTAAGTACTTTATTGCATCTCTATACCTCTTTCCATGCTACATTTAATGAAAACTGTGTCTTTTCTGCTTTGCCACATCTCTATTGTTCTATTCTAAGGTGCTGAGAAGAAGGTATAATCTTTTGTGTTTGGCTGGAATGTTCTGCAGATATCTGTTAGGTTCATTGAGTCATAACATCTGTGAGTTCCGTTATTTCTCTGTTTAGTTTCTGTCTGAAGGACCTATCCTTTGGTGAGAGTGGGTGTCAAAGTCTCCCACTGTTATTGTGTGTGATTGGATATGTGATTTAAGCTTTAGTAATGTTTCTTTTACAAATGCAGGTACCCTTACATTTGGGGCATAGATGTTCAGAATTGAGACATCATCTTGGTGGATTTTTCCTCTGATGAATATAAAATGCCCTTCTCCACCTCTTTTGATTAATTTTGGTTGGAAGTCTATTTTGCTAGAAATTAGGATAGCTACACCACCTTGCTTCTTAGGTCCATTGAATTAGAATATCTTTTTCCAACCCTTTACTCTGAGGTAATGTCTATCTTTGATGTTAAAGTTTGTTTCTTGTATGCAGCAGAATGATGGGTCCTGGTTTTTTTTATCCATTCTGTTAGCCTATGTCTTTTTATTTGTGAATTGAGTCTATTGATATTGAGGAATATTAATGACTAGTGATTGTTAATTCTTATTATTGGTTACTCATGGTGGTGGTGGTAGTGTGTGTGTGTGTGTGTGTGTGTGTGTGAGAGAGAGAGAGAGAGAGAGAGAGAGAGAGAGAGAGAGAATGTGCTTGTTTTTCTGTAACTTTTACTGATTCTTTGTGGGATTCTCATCATTCATTCAATCCCACTTATCTCTCATCTCCTCAAATTTGCCCTGTGCCTTTCAAGTTCCCCCCCCTCAAAAAAAAACCAAATTTAGAAGAAAAACCAAAATCCAAACAAAGACAAACACACTTTTTGATACATCTAAATACCAATCATTTCAATTCCCCAACATTAGACCCAGGGTAGCAGATTAAATTAAATGAAAAAAAATAGGATCACAGTGAATTTAGTTGTGAGAAGCAGACATAATATGTGTATAAGGAAGGAGAGAAAGGTAAGAAATTATGTAATTACATTTAATTAAATTTTTAAAAAAGAAACAAATAAATAAAACTAGGATTTGTCTATTGGTTGCCTCTGAGAAACATATCTCACCATGAAAGACCTTAAGGTCAAAGGAAGGGAAAAAGTATTCTAAGCATCTGATGTTTTATAAAGACACAAAGAAAATTATATGTGGTGATATTTTATTTGTGCTGAAATGTGATATTTTATTTGTATGTTAATAAATAAAGTTTGCCTGGAGATCAGAGGTCATAGTAAGCCATAAACAGAAGTCAGGCGGTGGTAGCACATGCCCTTAATCCAATCACATGGCAGGCAGAGTCTCTGTGTGTGCAAGGACACAGCAAGTGTGGTGACACATGCTTTTAATCCCAGTACCAACCATAGAGACCTGGAGGTCTGTATAGACAGGCAGTAATGAGGAAGTGATGTGGCTGGGCTTAGAGCCAATGAGAAGGCAAAACAGGAAGGCAATGAAGGCACAGGTTAGATAGGAAGACGTTCTCTTGGGGAGCTATAGCGAGGTGGTAAGCTAAGGTTAGTTGGTGGTTATTGCTCTGATTTCTATGGCTTATCCCTCTGTATTTGGCTCTGTGTTTCTTATTTAATAAGACTGTTTAGAAATTATTCTATAAAAATACACTATAGAAAAACAGCCTCTTTAATAAATGGTGCTGAGACTGTGTGTCTACATGTAGAAGAATGAAACACAGATCCTTATCATTAACTCTGTACCAAATTCAGTCCCAGGGTCTGAGAAATGTCTCAGTAGGTAAAGGCTCTTGCCTCCAAGCCTGATGACCGAAGTCCATCCCCAGTACCCACATGTACTGATATTCCCACAAGTTGTCCTCTGACCTTCATATATGCATATAAGGGTATTCATATATGTGCATGCACACACACACACACATTAAATAAATATAATAAAATTTACATTCCAAATTAATCAGTGATCTTAAATGTAGGACTTGAAAATCTGAAACTGTTAGAGGAAAGCATTGAGAAAATGCCTGAAGCTTTAAGCATAGAAAGACTTCCTGTGTATGATTCTAGTCACTCAGGAAATAATGCCAACAACTGACAAATGGACCTTATGAAATTAAGCTCTACATTGCAAAGGAAACAATTAGTCAAATAAAAAACAGCTTACAGAAGAGAAGAAAAATCCTTGCTAATTATACATCTGACAGAAGATTATTATCTGGACTATACACAGAATGCAAACTAAACAAGAACTCAAACAGGCCAATCAGAAAATGGGCTAATGAAATAGATTATTCTCAAAAAGATTAAGTACAAATGGTCACTGTCCCTCATAGAAGTACAAATTGTTGAAGGTTCTCATCTCTCTCCTGTTTTGTCTATATCAAAATCTCCTATAGCAACAAAACAGCTGAAGAAGTTCTTCATCAGAGGAATGAGCTTCAGAACAACTGGTGCAAGTCTGAGGAGCCATTTTAAGAAATAAGAACACTCATCTATTGTGTGTGATAATGAAAGATCTAAACACTACGTGCTCTTGAGGCTTCAGGTCACTTAGCCTCTGTGGATAAGGTAGCTATAACCAAGAATGAAAGACCACGTTAGGTGGATGGAGAAAATTGTGGAACCAAAGAAAACTATGTCAAAAGTAGATTGTCAAAGACCAGCTTCCCATTTAACTGTCAAAAATATCTGCTGGTATTAGAGAAGATTCTGAAGAAAGTTGCCTGTGAGTTCATTTTGAACAGTATGGAAAAGTTGAAGGGACTGAAATCATGACTGATAAATACAGTGGAAAAAAGAGAACCTCTGCTTTGTTGACTTTTGATGACTACGACTTCATGGATAAGGCTGTTATTCAGAAATACTATAGTATGAATGGACACAGCTGTGAAGTAAGAAAAGCCCTGCCAAAGCAAGAGATGGCTCACACGTCATGTATCAAAGACACTGACGTGGTTTTGAAAAATTTGGTGGTTTTGGTGGCAACGACAACTTTGCTCATAGAGGAAACCAGTGGTCACAGTGGCTTTGATGGTAGAATGATAGTGATGGCAGAAAAGACAGCAGTGGGGATGACTATTATGGATTTGGTAATGATGTAAGCAATTTTGAAATGTAATGTAATTGCCAATGATTTTGACAATTACAATTAATATTCCAAGTTTGGGCCTACAAAGAGGAAAATGTTGGAGGCAGAAGTGTTAGCTCCTACAATAGTAGAAGTCATGTTTTTGCCAAACCACAAAACCAAAGTGAGTACAGTGGTTCCAACAGGAGCTATGGCAATGCATAAGGTTCTAATTACTGCCAGGAGACAATGTTGGTGAGAGACAAAAGCCAGAGAAGTGGCAGGAAGCCACAAATTATAACAGATTATGAACTCATCCAAGTACAGTGTGAGCACAGCGTAACTGCTACAAAGGTGAATTTTAGGTAATACCCATGTTTATGGGCAAAAACACTTGAGTTGTGTTTGGACTAACTGTAACAGGTTATCTTTATCTCTGTTACATGAAACATGTAAAGCGTTTCAACAATGGGTTTTCATGTACATTTCTTTTTTCACTGATGTTGTGATGATGATGATGATGCTGAATATGTCTTTTGAAAAATCTGCTGCATAACGTTGGTATACTCTGAAATCATCTTGGTAAACTTTTCCAATAGTGTAAAGTTAGAATTCCTTCAGAGCGGTGCGAGATTACATTTGAAATGTGTTTACAACTACTTAGATGGAGAAGCCATTGTCTTTGGGTGTATTTAAATTAGCAGTGACATTGTGAACTTAAGAGTTTCACTATTGAGAGGGTCACTTTCATAGCAAAACTATTTGGTTATAAAATGATTGTTTGCACATTCTATGCAATATGTAAATTGAATAATGGTGTCAGGTAAGATGGTAGGTAGAAATGAAGCTTGTGTACCAGCTGTTATCATGTATAGCCAATAAACAATTTACAATTCTTCAAGAAAAAAGAGTACATCTACACTCCATCTCATCTCATTCAAAATGACCATCACTAAGAAAATAAAGAACAAAAGCTGCTGTCAAGGATGTGGACAAAAGGGAACATTTATACATGCTAGTGAAGGCATAAGTCAATCCAGGCCTACAAAAATCATTATGGAGGCTGGGCATAGGGGCATTCCCCTTCAACACTAGCACTTAGCAGGCATAGATGGGTGGATCCCTATGAGTTTGAGGCCAACCTGATCTACATAGTGAGTCTCCAGGCTAGCCAAGACTACAAAGTGAGACCCTGTCTCAAAAAGAAATCATTATGGAGATTTCTCAAAATTTTGTTTTTTAAAAAACTACAATATAACACAGCTATACCACTCCTGCTTATTTACCCAAACAATTCCAAGACAACATGTTACAGGATACTTGGACATCAATGATTTTCACAGGACTGTTCATGTATCTAAAATATTAAACCAACCTAGGTGTCTAAGAACAGATGACTGGTTAAAGAAAATGTGATATACAGAATGGAATTTTTCAGCAATGAAAATGATGAAGTTATGTTGTTTGAAAAAATATGGTTGTAAATGGGAATAATCATATTAAGAAAAGTTAAGACACTGTCAGAAAGGCAAATACCACTTCATAGCTATATATTAATTCATAAAATTACACATACACACACACACACACACACACACACACACACACACACACACACACACATAAGAGAGGCAGTGAAACTGCCTAGGAGAACAAAGGAGACTAATGAATGTTAGGGGAAGAAAGAAAAGAGTAGGGGCACTGGGGGACACATGATATAATTTATGAAAGTGCTCTTATGTAACAGAGTACTCTCTAGAATAAACATATGCAATGAAGGTTTTGGAAAAAATGGCTTTAGAAACCTTGCTTTTGTTTATTAACAAAGTAAGAAATTCAGGAAGGAGATACATCAAATAAATATACACCGTCTCTCAAATTCTCCCCAGGCTCATCACCAATGTCATTGCTCTAAACAATCACTCTAATTTGTTAATGTACAGTCTTTCTGACATTTCCTTTGGTCTAAAACTCTGGTGTGTATACATATGAATCATGTTATAAAATTAGGATGAGAGTTTATATCCAATGATTATTTAGCTTATTGGGTTTTTTTCTCCTAAGACTTTAGTTCTCCTTTCTGATTTTTTAAAGCTTTATTTTTGAGAATCCATAGATGTGCTCAATGCAATATTACCATATTTAGCCCCCATTTCTCCCATCCAACTCTCTTCATGTCCCCCCAGTATGCCCCCTCCAAATTTCATGTCTCTTTTTATGACCCACTAAATCCAGTTATATGCATAGATGTGGAGTATGAAAAACCTATCATGGACCCTATCTTTAAAAATGAATAGTGATATATACCTACAGTTTGGTTTTAAGTGTTTAAGAATAAAATTAATTATAATTAGTATATATGCTAATAAGTAGACCACAACTGCCAGTAAAACATAAAAACATTATTCAAACAGAGGATAACCGTAAAACATATTCTATTTCTTTGTACTATAGTTCTCACTATATGGTAAATCTTAAAATATTTCAAAATATCATTTTCCAACGTTCTAATAAATGCATGGATAGATTAAACATTAAGGACATTTAAAAATCAATTACAGATATTGTATTCAGTACAACAGATGAGTTCTTTGATATTAAAGAAAATGAATGTACAGCATTCCTGTTACAGAAAAAAAAAATGCAAACAACATTGCTCACATGGGCTCTGCTGCCCTTGTCTCCCACGTGTGTGTTTCCACCCCTTCTAACACACAGGCTGTGATCAACTTCATATTGTACTGCTTATGGCTTACTCGAGCCAACCTAGAGTTACTACAGAAGAAGATCAGTTTCCAAGTATTGAGATGTGGGGGCAAAAATGAGAGTGAAGAAGATGAGACAAAGAGCACAAGTTTTATAGAAGACAAATCAAAGAAACAAGGAATTACTTCATATAATAAACAGAGGGGGAAATCAAACGAGTAAGAGGACCATCAACACAGAGACTCAGAAGAAGCAGCTAGATTGCCAGCAAAAAAAAAAAAAAAAACAAAAAACAAAAAAAAAAAAAAGTAAATTTGCTTTTAAGGGGGTTGATGGAGAAGTTATTAGAAGAATTTGGCAGACTGTAGATCTGTAAGGTTGAAACCTGGGATGAGGCAGACTCTGGCTTCTGAATAAAGGATTAGTCATCATTCTTAGTGATATTTCAAATTGATGCACATTGTAAACATACTTCAATTCTGAGAATCCTAACCTAATAAAGATGTTTTACATCTAGTAAATTTGAATGCTGAGACATAATCCACTCCTGATAAGTCAAACATCAACAAATATATGAGCTTTTATTATTGAAAACCACCAGACTCATAAACTAGCAACTATTTTGATAGTAGTTGGATGTATATTTTATTGGAATAAATAATACCCTAGTTTAGGTCAGAAATTCCTGAGACATTAGAGCAGATTATTCATAAATTTAGAACATAAAAAACAAAGGGCACCATTAAAAGCAGCTTAGCTGGGAAGCTAATTGTAGATACACAATCTTCTTTGGGAATTGAACTTTTAATCTCCTTACATAACAATAGATCATGATGTTCAATTAACTGAAATGTTTTTAGTTAGCTCACTAGATGAAAATAAATAAATAGACAATGATAGTCTGTACTTGGTACCAAGTACTGAAGCAGGCTAATCAACTTTATTAAACAATAAGAAAACTTTACACACATACCTCATCCTTATTCATGGAACAAATCCATCACAACATGATTACTGTTCATAATATACTAACATAAGGATTTTTTTCTAAACATTTATTTTATTAGTCACAGCCTAAACCAATATAGTATTCATTAGTCACAGATGCCACTGGCTATTAACAGTTTCCTGAAGGCATTTTTTTACCCTAAATATCTGTTACATTTGCTGATCATACATTTTAATTGCAAATTTAAAACTTCAAATATTATAATAAAAGAAATGGAAACCATTTCTAGCTGCTGAAGTACTACATTTAACATCATGTTAGTGTCCCAAATTCCCCATGTCGGCTGAATTGTTTCACATGTAGTCACATTGCACCTGCAGGTGACTGAAGAAAAAAAATCTAATATGCTAAATTTGTTATTACACAAAACCACCATGACAAACACTTCTAAATAGAGTTATACATATTTTGTAATGTAAAAGTTCCTTTGAGTATCAGTTTCTATAACTCCACTTTATGGATTTAGTGGTCATTAAATATTCGATGCCATCAACTCAAGAAAAATTTTAATTTACTAAGAAGTTTTATTTGAGTACTTATTTTTTATCTAAAGTTAGTAGTTTGCAACCCCATAAAGCAAAAAGAACCTAAAATAAGTATCTTTGATCCCCTTTGGAAAGTGATTTTACCTGTAGCTTATTTACAATCTAAACAAAGTTGTGTGGTGCAGGGGGGCGGGTATTTCTTGCTTATTACTGATACTGCACTACAATTTAGCAGATCTGTGCTGTGAGTTTAGTGAGAACATTGTGCTGGCCATAGAAACTGCTTCTTTTTTTTCTGGTGTTTTTTTTTTTTTCAAGACGGGGTTTCTCTGTGTAGCGCTGGTTGTCCTGGATCTCACTCTGTAGACCAGGCTGGCCTCGAACTCACAGAGATCTGCCTGTCTCTGCCTCCCAAGTGCTGGGATTAAAGGCGTGTGCCACCACCACCCAGCTAGAAACTGCTTCTTATAGAGATACCTTGATTGACTGGATGTTGTTTCTGTCTGTAGCACCCTGCCCCTGCAAGAATTCTCTGTCTTCAAAACCAATCATAAACAAGATCTCTTCAGCAAAGCTCTGGTCTCTCTTTTATAATACTCTCACACAAAGACAGATCAGGTTACTGTTCATATATGGTGGTACAACAGTGCTCATATGCCTCTACTGTAGAAATTGTGATGATAGTCTATCTATCTATCGATCTATCGATCTATCTATCTATCTATCTGCTTTGTTCACTATTGTTTAACAAATTGGTAAATATTAGGCATTTGATTTATACAAAATAATGTTTCTAAGTCCCCGTATACACTACCATGTATAATCTTCTCCAATCTTGGTTCACACATGAAGTTAAAATAGAATTAAATGCTTTTTTTCCTCTGTATGCTTATAACTGAAAAAAATACTCTTAATTTAATCACCTCCTTTCCTGTCATGTACTCAGTACAGTGAATTTTCATGACTCAGCCAATGTTCGGAATTATTATTAGTTTATTATCTTTTCCTAAAAATAGATGCTGCTCCAGTGAACAGACTTCTGTTTGTTTACTGGTAAGTCATTTGGGGAGTTTATGGACTGTTAAGTGGTTATTTCCTTTATACTCAGTGGTTATTCTTCTCTTTTGAAATTATAGTTAGGATATTTGAATTTAATTCAGAGAAATCTCAGAGAGTTGCTTAAATCTTCCTAATAGTCATAAATCAAAACACAACTCCAGTTGCTTTTGTAATGTTTATGATACTCTGTTTACTGAAGCAAGCATTCGGCTTTATTGAGCACTTGCGTTCTTGTTGCATTCCTCTGAAGGAACACAGCTATTGTGGTTTAATTTTCTTGTCATTATCAGTCATTCCAGGTAAGGCAGTCTTCTGCTTATTTGGGGCTGGGATAAAATAAGCTTACTTAAAATAGTGATCTGTCTTACAAGTGATGTCATAGACACCACAGATGGCAGGCAAACGACACACAGTGATATAATGTGAATGTATAAATGGGATGGTAATGAATGCCATGTTTACTGTGACCAGTAATTTAGTATCAGCAAAGCTTAACCATCATGATGTTTTAGTTGCATTAAGTTTTCTTTACATTAAAAACAAGCAGGAGTTTCATGTTTCTTCAAAATATAAATTGAAAAATAAGACAAAGGGAGTTTATATATATATATATATGTATGTATGTATATGTATATAATTTATAAGAAATGATCCAAACCACCACACAGTTTTTGTTTACTAAGAGTCCTGTTTGAAAAATGCTACCTTTCCTTGAAGGAGTCATCACTGATTAGATTTCAGATATTCCTTTTGGGTGCTAATTTAGGGTGGGGAAAATTTTACCTTCTGTAGTTCTCAAGTCAGTTTTGTCTCCTTCTGATGGGTAGATTGAGGCTTCCTGTTTTTCTGGAAGCATTAAACTTTCAGGATTTCATTTACTGAAACATATAATCTTATTATATAATAAGCATTTGATTTCCTTTGTTTCAGGTGCCCAGGTAACTACTGCAGGACATAGAGGTAGTCAGACATGGAGCTTGCTCAGAGTGCATTGGAAAGTAGAAACTGAACCATGGCAATTGTGCATCTTCAAAGACATTTCTCTATTTCCTCTATTCTTCATTAGCTATGGAGAATTCATTTATTCTCAGTCCACAGCTGAAAGATGATCTGGATCATTGTCCATTCATCATTCATTCAAGAAACATTCCGAGAGTATCCACACTATGCCAAAGACAGAGCTAAACACAAAGAGCTAAAGGAGGCCAAAGCATAACCTGAGGAAGCGAACAATGGGTTAGAAAAATAAGGGGACCCAGAAATGGTTTCAAAATGAGAACTGATAAAGATATCTATGAGTGACACAAGGTACAATAGTAACAGCAAAAGAGAGAGTGTCTATCCGTTTGCCCACAGTAAAGGAGAAGAGAGGAAAGAGAGTTGGAAGAAGAAAATAGCCAGCTTCAGCTAGATAGACAAGAGAAATAACAATGGAAATAGAATATCACCATATGAGCAAAGCAAGGCATCATATTGGTGACTGCTACACCCTTGTAACAAATACATGACAAAAACAGGTGAAAGGAGAATGATTAACATGGCTCAAGGTTTTCAGTTCATCACAGGGATGGGGCGCACCCTTATCTATAATAGTAAGAGTGACATGGAGCTAAGCATATCCCAACAGCCCAGAAAACCGAAAGTCATTAGCCTTCAAAGGCCTGCCCCAGCACCTACCTCTACCTACTGGGCACCACCTTCCAAAAGCCTCATGGTCTCCCCAAGCAGTGCCACTAGATGGGAAACAAGCACTCAAAACATGAGTCTATGGGGAAAAGGCGACTTTTAAACCATGACAGGCATGAACAGAAAAAAAAGGCAGAGTAATTCAAAATAATTTACTACGGCAGGTGTTGAGAGCAAAAAGCAGAGGCCGCAGATGAAATAAGAGAGTTAGACAACAGTCAATGATAGCTGGCCAGAATGACTTGGCAAGAAATGTAGACATTATAATTTAGAATTGAAGAGTGGCTGAGCTGAGAGAATTAGACAAATGGTCAGATTTATGTTGAAGGACAACTGCTTTTACTCACATGGGCTGCTTCTAATCCTTCCAAACCCTTGCTCTTCCCCTTGTCTTCTCCTTGTTCATTGGAAAGCTCCTCTGCAGGGGTGGGAGGAAGCACAGAATTTAAACTTAAGAGAAAATTTAAATATCTTGTTGAGGAAAAAAGACTTACCTTGATTTACACACACAGTCCCAATAATTAAAATTCATGCCCCTCATCTCAGACCTCATCAGAAGTTTTGGTGTTTGGGTGTGCAGCAGACAGAAATTTATGCAGAAATTGACAACTGGTCAAAATCCAAAGCATAAACCAAGGGATCTACTTACTTTGGGGTACTCCCCTCTGGACCCTAGATTAGGCACAGACCACAACCAAACATCAATTTCCAAACACAAGCCAAATGCAAATAGATCCTTTATTAAACAAAACAAAAAGACAAGGTGGCTGAAACAGCAGCAGATAGCTTCATAAGTGCTAATGTTAAGAGAGAAAAGGGTGGTCTGTGTTAAAATGAGCTAGGGCATGTTGGTAAGTTCTGATTGGTATTTTAATTAGATTAGTCAAAAAATATATTTTTATTGCTGAAACTTGATGTTTTGATAGTTGGACCTTGGTAATTGGTCCCAGGAACGAGTGGGTGGCCAAATAAGGGAATAGACCTTGGTGGCTAGCTTTAGGAATATAGTCTAACAATTTGGCAAGGGAGAGAAAGATAAAAGGCCAAACCTACTGGTGCCATGTTTGCCATGCTTGCCATGCTTGGGCATGCTAAAGCCCTTCAGTAAGTATTTATGGAGTGCTCAGTAACAAATGAGGTATCTACATCACCCTCTTTCCTAGATCCAGTTAACATTACCTGAACAAGACCGGCAGAAGATCAAGCCAGTCAACATTCCAGCATGGAGGGAGGATGGACTCATGAGTCACTCGACCCTAACTAAAGAGCTATTGACAATTGGTAGTTTCTGGGAAAAAGAAAGTGTGTTTTCCTTAATGAAAAGTCACTGATAGGTTACCCACTCTTCAGTGGACGGCTCACATTCATGAATACGTGGTCAGCAGAAATTGGAATCAATGGGCTATAAAAACAAAGAAAATGGTTCAGCCCATAAAGTGCCTACTGTACAAGAATAAGGACCCTAGTTTAGATTCACCCAAAAAAATTCTAGGCACATCACCACTCACCTGCTCTGCAATCTCAGTGCTGGGAAGATAGAGACAAAATGGCTTCTGTGGTTTGTTTGCTGGCTAGTCAGTCTAGTGGAATCAATGAGGTCTGGATTCAGTGAGAGACCATGACTCTGGCTTGCGCGCGCGCGCGCGCGCGCACACACACACACACACACACACACACACACACACACACACCAGTGCTAACCACAAAAAAAAAATAAGCTTGCACAACTTTAAAACCTGATATCCCAAAGAAAGCATTCAATAGCACAGAACATCAAAGAAATGTGGGCTCTGGAGAGAGAAAGAAATCTCTCTATCAATTCTTGATCATGCACCTTTGACTCTCAAAGGATTCAGAGCTAAATCTATACACACACACACACACACACACACACACACACACACACACAAGAGAACTAGATTACATTGGCTTTTCAGCCTGTGATATGGAATCAACTACTGGATGAACAGAATAAGGAAAGATTAGTAGTAAAGTCATGCTTCATCACTAGAAACAGGCACTTTGGCAAAGCAGACTATTTGCTTTAAGTTACAATCTTCATGCATGTTTCATTTGTTAGTCATTCACATATATTCCTTTGTTTAAAATTAGGTACAGAGAGGAAGGTGAGCAATTGGAAAGGAAAAAATCAAGTCAATGGGCAGTGTGATCATATTTAAACAATTCAAATCCACTTGTTTAATCCTCTCATCTTAAATTATTCACAGGGGCATTTTGATTCTCAAAAGTTCATAAACAGAGTGCAAATCACCCAAGCAGAAGTAATTTACTGCTCTTAAGCCAAAGCCCTGCCTAGCTAGGGAGTCGCCTGTAGGAATTAACCAGAACAAAATCCTGATTAAACAACTAATTGGCTTGTCTACCAAAGGAAAGAAAAACAAAGTACATCTCTCCACTTCAAGATACAGGGTCATCAAATCAGAGGTCTTTTAGAACTGCCTCAGAGAAGATGTTTAAATCACTGATAATAAAATTCAATAAAGTGAAGCCTATGGAAGGGAGGACCGAGAAGGAATCCTACCCTCACCTGCGTGGTCAGTCTCAGCCACCCACAGCACAGGTATGTCCTTTATGTTCCTAAGTCAGTCTTGAGTCTCATCCTTTGTCTACCAGTGGATGTTAATAAATGCTGCCATGTGGAAGACTGCTCAGCAGTTTTACATGGTAACATCGAGGCTGAGTACTATTTAAGCCACATTCTTATTAATTTATATATTCTGTAAATGCAAATTTAAAGAGAGGATAAAAGTGTTTAGGAGATATATTTGAACTCGGAAGACTTGGAAAACAGGTATTAATTGTTTTCTCACAGTTTACACAGAAATAGCTAATAGATTCTTCTCTTAAAGAGTGTGAGAGTTTTCAGCAGTAACTATGCACTGGGCACTGTGTTGAGCCCTCTCCAAGCACTGGCATGTGTGAGATAGAATCCTGTTATAACACTGCTAACTCACAGCTAGAACGTGGCTGAGGCTGTACTAGCCCACTCATGACCATTGCTGCAGAGACTTCATCAATAGCCAGACTGCATGGTGACAGAGGAGAGGGGGCTATGAATCAGCCTTTCCAGATGAGCTGCCCAGGAGCTACAGGACACTTAGAGAGAAAGCAGGAAGAATAGGTGCATTTCAAGAGCCATCTTACCCTGAAGCAGCGATGCTGGAGGAAAGCTTAGCTCATGCCCAGGAAGAGCTGCTCTGGGTATAACCAGTGCCATGTGGCAGCTGTGATTCTGGGGTGTTAATCTTGAGGCCTGCTGGCATCAAAGAATCTTAACAGCCATGTCTGGGATTTCTTGATGTCTATCCTTTCTAAGTACATGTGGGAAATAGGCAAAACTTTTTTTTTAAGTTTTCTATTAAAATATGCTAAATGTAACAATCTCAAAATGTCAAAATGATGTTTTCTCCCATAAAATACAGCATTTTTCAGTGGCATAAAAATAATATGAGTCATATAAGGAAATATCTAGAAGTAAAAACAAATCAAATTGTATTGTGCTTTGTAAAGTATCTTTTAAAAGATCCATCAATCAAAAAGTTCCTGCGTAATTCCTGCTTACCAGCAACTAAAAGCTCCAGAAATACAAAGTCAGCCTAATACAAACATGCTCCTTTACTTCTGAATATGATGTTGCTCATGTAAGTCTATATTTATGCAACATATAAAGACAATAATGGAAATATTTGCAAATAACATCAAAACATGGTGAAAAAGAAGTTGAGCAGTATCAGATGTTATTACAAGCTATAGATCGTCTCAACCCTACCTATGTACATATAATTAGCTATTCAAGCAATTTCATATTTGATAGAAAATGACAGCAGCCTTGCCTAATACATATGGTTACTGTGAGACTTAAATGAAGTTATCTGATAGCCTTCAGTACTCATAAATAATGTCAAAGATCCATATTACAGCACACAAGACACTCAAAGTCCCTGTCCCTAGCCACTTCCTCTAATCTTCTCACATTCTTCTCCATATAGATGGTTCTGCTTTCATCTTTCAACCCCACACAACCACATCGTGGGCCTTTTTTCTGTGTCTGTCATCCACCTGCATTTGTAAACTCAAGATCCACTTCCCTGTTTCCTTTGCCCCTTTCCCTTCCTTTCTACTGTAGAACAATTTACTTTCAAGCACCAATTCTATTCTCTACAGATATTTTCTACAAATCCTTTATACATATCTACCTACATATCCTTTTTTTTTTTTTTGATGGAAGGAGGGCTAGAGGTGGGTATCTGGGTGTATGTGTATGATCATATGTGTGTGTGCATGGAAACCAAAAGTCAACCTCAGTCAGGTGTCATTCTTCAGGAGCTTGTCTACCACACTCTGAGACATGAGGCTCACCATTTCAGCGACGTTGCTGGAAGCTCCAGGAATCTGTTGGGATGCAGCCCCAGCATTAGGATTACATGTTCCCACCACCACATCTGGATTTTTATGTCAGGTCCTCATGTTTGGGTACCAATCACTTCACCAACTATCTCCTCAGTCTACTCTTTTCATACTCACCATTTTGTTGTTTGTTCTCTCTACTAGAGTTTGGGAGCCAACATTTCTGCATTATAACCTTTGTTTTTTTTTTAAGTTGTTCAGTTTTTATTTTATAATTAATTTAATTTTACATATCAGCCACAGATTCCCCTGTTCTCCCTCCTCCCACCCCCCAGCCTTCCCCCCAATCCATCCCCCATTCCCACCTCCTCCAGGGCAAGGTCTCCCCTGGGGAGTCAGCCCAGCCTGGTAGATTCAGTTGAGGCAGATCCAGTCCTCTCCTCCCTACACCAAGGCTGAGCAAAGTGTCTCAGCATAGGCCCTAGGTTCCAAACAGCCAGCTCATGCACCAAGGACAGGTCCTGGTCCCACTGCCCGGGGGCCTCCTAAACAGTTCAAGCTAATTAACTGTCTCACTGATCCAGAGGGCCTGGTCCAATTCCATGGGGGCTCCTCAGCTATTGGTTCATAGTTCATGTGTTTCCACTAGTTTGGCTATTTGTCCCTGTGCTTTTTCCAATCATGGTCTCAATATCTCTTGCTCATATAATCCCTCCTCTCTCTCGCTGATTGGACTCCTAGAGCTCCACCTGGGGCTTGGTCGTGGGTCTCTGCATCTGCTTCCATCAGTCACTGGATGAGAGTTCTATCATGACAGTTAGGGTGTTCAGCTATCCAGTCACCAGAGTAGGTCAGCTTGGGCAATTTCTTGACCTTTGCCAGTAGTCTATAGTGGAGGTATCTTTGTGGATTTCCAGGGACCTCTCTAGCACTCTGCTTCTTCCTATTCCCATGGAGTCTTCATTTATCATGGTATCTTTTTCCTTGTTCTTCCACTCTGTTCCTGATCAAGCTGGGACCTCCCACTCCCCTAAGCTCTCTTTCCCCTGACCCTTGCCATCCATTACCCCCCCCATCCCCAGTTTGCTCATGTAGATCTCATCCATTTCTCTGTCATTGGGCCATCTCTGTGTCTTTCTTAGGGTCCTCTTTACTAGGTAGCCTCCCTGGAGTTGTGAGTTGCAGTCTGGTTATCCTTTGCTTTACATCTAGTATCCACTTATGAGTGAGTACATACCATGTTTGTCTTTCTGAGTCTAGGTTACCTCACTCAGGATGATATTTCCCAGTTCCATCCATTTGCCTGCAAACCTCATGATGTCATTGTTTTTCTCTGCTGAGTAGTACTCCATTGTATATATGTACCACAGTTTGTTTATCCATTCTTCAGTTGAAGGGCATCTAGGTTGTTTCCAGGTTCTGGCTATTACAAATAATGCTGCTATGAACATAGTTGAGCATGTGTCCTTGTGGTATGATTGAGCATTCCTTGGGTATATGCCCAAGAGTGGTATAGCTGGGTCTTGAGAGAGGTTGATTCCCAATTTTCTAAGAAAGCGCCATACTGATTTCCAAACTGGCTGTAAGCTTGCATTCCCACCAACAGTGGAGGAGAGTTCCCCTTGCTCCACATCCTCTCCAACATAAGCTGTCTTCAATGTTTTTGATCTTAGCCATTCTGACGGGTGTAAGATGGTATCTCAGAGTCGTTTTGGTTTGCATTTCCCTGATGACTAAGGATGTTGAGCAATTCCTTAAATGTCTTTCAGCCATTTGAGCTTCTTCTGTTGAGAATTCTCTGTTTAGTTCTATAGCCCATTTTTTAATTGGACTGTTGGGTATTTTGATGTTTAATTTCTTGAGTTCTTTATATGTTCTGGATATCAGCCCTCTCTGTCAGATGTGGGGTTGGAGAAGATCTTTACCATTCTGTAGGCTGTTGTTTTGTCTTGTTGACTGTGTCCTTTGCCCTGCAAAAGCTTCTCAGTTTCAAGAGGTCCCATTTATTAATTGTTTCTCTCAGTGTCTGTGCTACTGGTATTATATTTAGGAAGTGATCTCCTATGCCAATGCGTTCAAGACTACTTCCTACTTTCTCTTCTAAGAGGTTCAGAGTAACTGGATTTATGTTGAGGTCTTTGATCCACTTGGACTTATGTTTTGTGCACGGTGACAGATATGGATCTATTTGCAATCTTCTACATGTTGACATCCAGTTATGCCAGCACCATTTGTTGAAGATGTTTTCTTTTTTCCCTTGTATAGTTTTGGCTTCTTTTTCAAAAATCATATGTTCATAGGTGTGCAGATTAATGTCAGGGTCTTCAGTTCAGTTCCATTGGTCCACATGTTGGTTTTTATGCCAGTACCAAGCTGTTTTGTGTCAGTGAATCCCTATAGGAGCATCTCAGGTATCCCCTGGCCATATCCACTGTGGTATAACTCCATTTCAAATGAAAGGTTGGGCAAATGTTGATGTTCAGAAAGAAGCAAAACCATGAGGAGAACAAAGTAATGGTGGGATGAAACTGCCAACTCCTCATAATGTTTTAAATTCTGCCACTAAAAGGCCTGATGGGCCAACACTAGGGTAATGGGAAGACGAAAATTGGAAGGATGATGAACATCTTGTTAATTGTGGGAGGACGGTGGCCAAAGATGATTCAATAGTAAAGTTGAATCATATAGTAAGGCCAAGAATATCTATTTAGGCACAAGAATAATCATTTTTAGGAAATCATAGATAGATGTTCAGTTTTAATAACCACATTGATAACTGAGTGAGAATGGTGACATTTCACATTCAACTTTATTTTAGAGTAACTAAAATCTCTATTTTGTTTTCAAAGGGAGAAAACAAAAGTGAAAAAGAATCTCTAAGGACCGGAAGGACACCAGTCATATGTGAAAAGTCACACACCAAAGAACAAGGTCAGAATGCTACCTGTAGGGGGAAAATGTAAAGTATGTCTTTGTCTAAAGTGTATTATTTAATAAAATATTTGTCCTTGGCCAAGCAAACTATCTAAAGTTATAGACAGTTTGAAGAACTGAATTATATGTGAAAATATTATATTTTCATTCACTCCTCTATTCATACATTTAGTACATTCACTAGATACTGTGTCTTAGGGAGAGTTATACACATGCACAGGCATGTGTGTGTATGTGTGTCTGTGTGTGTGTGTCTGTGTGTGTGTGTCTGTGTGTGTGTGTGTGTTAGATAGATATAAATTTAGATATAGATAGTTTCATATGTTTGTTCAAGTGCACTTGACTGTGCAGGTGTATCTGAAGGCCAGAGGTTGCCATCAGGTGTCTTCCTCAATTGTTCTCCATCTTATTTTTTGAGACAGGGTCCCTCGCTGAACCTGTAACCCACCACTTTTAATTATACTGGCTGGACAGCAAGCCCTAGGGATGCATCTATATCTGTCCCCAAATTTTGGGATTATAGACTTAAACATCCAGCCTTTATATAGGTGCTGGGGATCAGAACTCAGATCCTCAAGCTTTCAAAGCCAGCACTTTACCCACCCAGTCATATTCCCAACTCCTCGCTAGATAATGTTATTACCTAACATGTGCCCGGTACTGTTCCATGGCCTTGATGTACAGGTATGGAGATATATAACAATAACCAAATCTTTGTTCATGAAGAAGTTATGCTACAGAAAAAAAAATCAGACAGATCATGAGAAGCACATCGTAAACAGTGGAATTTCAGGCAGTGATGAGTTATTAAGACAACAGAGCAGATATGGAAGCACATGTTTCAAGCTTCATTGCCCCTCTCCTCTGTACCTCTCAACTGAAAAGCTTGTATGTCTAAGGCTGCACACTCAGTTCTACATGGATAACTCCAAAACTGTATCAGGGCAATCACTTTTGTCAAACTCAATCCAGTATTTTCCAACCAGCACTGCATGTATATGTAGATAGATATAGATATAGATATAGATATATACATGTTTTGCAAAAATATTATGATTAAAATAATTTTCTTCTTCTTCTTCTTCTTCTTCTTCTTCTTCTTCTTCTTCTTCTTCTTCTTATAAGCTCCCTCTCTTCACTGTCTTTGCTACTATCATTTTTATAAAATCCACCCCAAGCTCAAAACCTCACTCTTGTTTTATTTCTTTTTTTTTTATGCCTATTGTTTTCTAATGAGAGAGAGAAAGGGTATTGATTCAGATGGGAGGGCGAGTGGGGAAGATCTCAGAGGAATTCGATGGAAGAGAAACTTTAATCAGAACATATTGTATGAAAAATGAAAAAAATTTAGAAATTTATATTGTTACATGATAATTTAATAAAATAACTTCTCCTTATCTACTATGACATATTATTATTCCCCATTCAAAACATCCAAATCATACAAGTCTGACATACAAAACATTCAAGTAAGGCTGATATTCTCAAGAAGCTGTTCTGTT
>CABHPP010135350.1:26688-48120 GCA_902168425.1 Peromyscus attwateri | reverse complement strand
TTTTTTTTTTTTTTTTTTTTCCAATTCTCCAGTCTTAAATGATATTTCCTATTATGGGCTCCCAAGTAAGCTTTGATCAGGGTCTATTTATAAGGATACCCAAACAACCACAGTTCATAACTATATAAAAATTTCACCAAGTAATTGATATTTTTTTCTCTTTTTAAAATTAATTTTAGGTTGGCACATAACAACACATTCTGTATTGATTTTTATATGTTGGGATCATTACACTTTGTTGTTATTTGTTAAATATTTTCTGAAGCAACAACCTAAGATTTTTACAGTGTCAATGTGAACTGATATTTGTCATAGTTCAAAGATTCCACACATAATGTTTGCAGTTGGAGGCTGTTAGAAGAGGAAATTGCTATATCAATATAAATTGAAAGAAAACAAGAGCAAAGATTTATTTACTGACAAATCCTAAAGAGTTAGAAGAATCCATAACATAACGTGGATCAAGCAGAGAACAGTTGTATTGAAAAGTTCCTTCCAGCTGACATAGGAGGTAGTCTTGCTGAGAAACTTGGGTTAGAGATATTATCAGCCTGAGCTGGGAAGGAAAAGGAGCTTTCAAATAAGTGAGAGCCTCAATTAAGAAAATCTCGGCCCACAGAAATCCACAAAGATACCCCCACAATAGAATTCTGGCAATGGTCGAGAGAAAGCCCAAACTGACCTACTCTGGTGATAGGATGTTCAAACACCCTAATTGTCGTGCTAGAAACCCCATCCAGTGACTGAGGGAACCGGATGCAGAGATCCACAGCTAGGCCCCAGGTGGAGCTCCAGGAGTCCAATTGGCAAGAAAGAGGAGGGTCTATATGAGCGAGAATTGTTGAGACCAAGGTTGGATAAAGCACAGGGACAAATAGCCAAACGAATGGAAACACATAAACTATGAACCAATAGCTGAGGAGCCCCCAACTGGATCAGGCCCTCTGAATAAATGAGACAGTTGATTAGCATGATCTGTTTGGGAGGCATCCAGGCAGTGGGACCGGGACCTGTCCTCAGTGCATGAGCTGGCTGTTTGAAACCTGGGGCTTATGCAGGGACACTTGGCTCAGCCTGGGAGGAGGGGACTGGACCTGCCTGGAATGAATCTACCAAGTTGAACTCAATCCTCAGGGGAGTCTTTGCCCTGGAGGGAGAACAAGGGAATCCGTGGCTGATACGTAAAATTAAATTAAATTATAAAATAAAAAAATTAAAAAAATTTAAAAAAAGAAAATCTCAGCAAACTATCAGGTGACACAATACTAAGGGCACTCTTACAAAGTCACTAATGAAGCCCAAGAAGTAATCCAAATTGTTGATAGTCCCCTGTGGTGATATTGTGTTCCCCAAAATATTGTGCACCTTAATAAACTTATCTGGGGTCAGAGAACAGAACAACCATTAGATATGGAGGCCAGAAAATGGTGGCACACACGCCTTTAATCCTATCATTTGGGAGTCAGAGATCCATCCAATCTCTGTGAGTTTAAAGCCACACTGGAAACAGCCAGGCATGGTGACTCATGCCTTTAATCCCAGGAAGTGAAGGCAGAAAGCAGAAAGGTATTTAAGGCATGAGGACAAGGAACTAGAGCTGGTTAAGCTTTTAGGCTTTTGAGCAGCAGTTCAGCTGAAATCCATTAGGTTGAGGATACAGAGGCTTCCAGTCTCAGGAAACAGGATCAGCTGAGGAATTGGCAAGGTGAAGGGGCTGTGGCTTCTTCTGTCTCTCTGATCTTTCAGCGTTCACCCCAATACCTGGCTCTGGGTTTGTTTTCATTAATAAGAACTTTTAAGATTCGTGCTACAGACCCCAAACTGATGAATTAAAGTAACTAGGTTTGAGTCCTGTCTGTCTTCCTTTCTCTTAGGAGACAGTCATGTTTTCAATTGTAGATGTAAGTCCACACTTAAAACAGTTACTTTTGAAAAATAATGTCTTGGAAACTTAATGCTGCTGTGATAAAATATCACAAATGATTGAATTACCCAAAATATTTACTTCATAGAGATCTGGAGGCTCTATGCGCAAGATCCAAGTGAAAGTAAATTCATTGTGGTGTGAGGTCTCTTCTCTTCGTTTGCAACTGATGAGCATTTAACACTACATAGCTCATGTGGTAGAAAGAGTGAGTGACTCCAGTCTCTTTTTATAAAACAAACAAACGAACAAACCTAATCCCAAGGAGGCTCCACCCTTTTTTTTTTTTTTTGTTTTTGGTTTTCGAGACAGAGTTTCTCTGTGTAGCTTTGCGCCTTTCCTGGAGCTCACTTGGTAGCCCAGGCTGGCCTCGAACTCACAGAGATCCACCTGGCTCTGCCTCCCGAGTGCTGGGATTAAAGGCGTGCGCCACCAACGCCCGGCGGCTCCACCCTTCTGAGCTTAGCTCAGCTCTCAAAGGTCTCACATCTATGTATTACACTGAGGTTAGGACTTCAACATATGAATCTAAGGGAGAAGTTTTAAAATTCATTTAATCATAGTGATTAAGTTTACAGGATTAAATCATTACTAAACTTCAACTTTAATAGAGCATTTCATCCAAGACTTATACTTGAGACCAGAATGCTAGACCAGATCCAATAAAATTCTGATATGTCCTCCTTCAACATTTCAACAAGTAAATGACAACACACACACACACACACACACACACACACACACACACACACACACACACACGTCCTGAAAATGATGATGCCTTGAAACATAGGGAACCAATGATGCTGCTACCAGGAAATAAGATAAAATCTAGATTACAGGTATTCCCCTAGGGAGAAAAGAGAGCCATTTCTTTGAAGCTACGAGGCTGAAAAGAGCATGAAACAACCTGTAATAAGACAACTGGAATGGTTCTGAGGCTTGAGACCCTAGAGCCAAAACAAAACAGGAGAAAACAAAATCCATCATTATCCTTAGAGATAGGCTTGTGAACTCATACTTACTAGGCCCTCAGGCTGAGGACAAATCAGTGTTTAAGAAAATGCATGTAAGTATTGTAAGCATACCTCCTCAGGTTTCCCATGACCTCAATCTGTCTCACTCTTCTTAGACCCTCTCACCAGCCAGCAGCATGACTTATGTCATGCACATGCCTTCTACACTGCCTCCAGCACAGGGGCTCAACGGGGTCTCCCATGAATCATTACCATAACCTTTTAACAGTTGGGAGTATATTCAAATAAAACCCTAAAGAACAAATAGGGTTATTACAGATCCATTTTTTTTTCATTTGGATAAATGTAATCCTGTACAGTGTTAGATTCTCTGTAGAAGATGTCTCATGTTCCTTTCAATAATCATTTATTTATACATCATTCTCTCATGTCTAAGAATGTTTCTATATCTAATCCCTAGAGTCTAATCTGATTTTTTTACATTCAAATAAACTATTTTTATACTAACATCATAACTAATTTGATAAGAGAAAGGACTATGTGGCTTTTCAAATATATCATTGAAATTCTACATTCTTCTACCTAAATGTTGCTGAACACTATCTTAGTTAGAGTTTTATTGTTGTGAAGAGACACCATGATTTTATAAAGGGAAAATATTTAATTGAGGCTTACTTACAGGTTCACAGGTTTAGTCCATTATTGTCGTATAGGAAGCATGGTGGCCTGCAAGCAGATATGGTACTAGAGACGTAGCAGAGAGTTCTATATACGGATTGGCAGTCAAAAGGAAGAGAAAGTGATCCTGGGCCTGGCTTGAGCATTTGAAACCGCAAAGCCCACCCCCAGTGACATGCTTCTTCCAACAAGCCCACATCTACTTCAACAAGGCCACAACTCCTAATAGTGTCACTGCCTATGGGTCTTTGGGGACCATTTTCATTTAAATTAGCACAAACTATTTCCAGGGGTGTTTATTCTTGAAATATCTGAAGATTCCCATTTTCCTATTGTTTATAGACAAATCCATAGGCCAAGGAGTCTGATGGAGAGTAGCTTGGGTCTACTCAGGGAAAACCAACAATACATCAGTATTTAAAGAATTAAATATCAAATATTTAAAACAAGATAACAGCAGCACCAAAAACAAAACAAAAAACCTCTAAAGGGGAAAGAAGTGAAATTCTTCATTTGGGTATTTCGACATTCTCTTCTAACATACTTTGACTATAATGTTAGCTAGTAAAATTTAACATCCAGATGCTTCTAAAGAGCATTTTGACCTTCTATTGTGTGACTTTTCAGTAGTCAGTCTATAATAATCACTTATGGCTATACCATACAGAGTGGTATACAACAGCTTATTGTTTATATAGCTCTTTAAATGCTAGCCTCTTTGGGAGATTACAACTCATTCAATTTGATGAAATACTGGCTTCTTTTTTTTCTGTATCAGCAAGTGTGTGGAGGTAATCATTATTATACTCTTCAGTGTAACTGACAGTATTGGGCACAATGCCCTGTTCATAATGAAATCTCATGTTGTTTGGATTAATGAATAAATGAACAAGTACTTGGTTAGTTGAATTAAAACAAAACACGTACTGGAGAAGAATTACTGTTGTTAGGATACATTGAACAATTTTTTATTTTCTAAGCTGTCCACATGATGTTTGTCCTCAGATGTCCTTTTGGAAAACTACCATCTACTCAACTCCTTACTTCTTCCAGCGTATTTAAGCCTAAGGGACAAAGTGACTCACAATTCCTTTATTTTCAAGAAAGGAAATCTGAGTTGTCTTAAACAAAAGAGGTTTTATGTAACAATTTGATTGCAGGTTAATATAGCAAGGATTGATCTTCTGGTTCCCCATTACACATGCAGGCTCTTCAAGTAGAGACCAGTGAGCTCTTCTTTCTAGGATACAAGATGACTATAGAAACAGAGAAAAAATAAAACACAAAAACACTCACATTCCAAAATAGTGCACCACAGAAGAGCATCACTAAAAGATTCAACAAGTCTTTGCAGATATGTGCTTGGACAACATATTCTAGGATTGGGAGATATAGATTTTCTTAAGTGAACCTAAATCACTTGTAATAGAAAAATATAAAATCAACATGGAATCAGACACACTGAGATTTCAAAATAAATTGATAGAAACATCCTGGCATATGTGTGTATGTGTGTGTATGTGTGTGTATGAGTGTGTTGGCTATTTGTATGTCAATGTGACAAAAGCTGAAGTCATCTTCCATATGCTAAGGAGTAGCTAGTCATTTTTATCCCTGGAGTATACTGAATGAAGACAAGAAATGGAAAAGAAAAGAGAATTATCTTTCCAATAGTAATGACAGGAAATGGTGAAGGCATACTTATATCAATAAAAATATTACAACGAGTAACAAAACATTAGGGGGAGTGATGATCATCATTAAATTCTACTTTTATATATATATATAATATTTTGATAAACCATAGCAGTTTTGCTCATCATATGAAATAGATTGATTATTTTAGGCAATTCACTCAATGTAAGCTACACTGAGCCAGGAGTGGTAGCTTTAGCCTGTAATCTCAACAGGTGAGAAGCTGAGACAGGCAAAATGCTATAAGTTTGAGCCTCGTCTGAGATAAATTGACTTAGAGAGCAGAACTGAGGAAGTGACCAAGCTGTGCAGGTTGAATAAAGTAAAGAACCTACTCCAAACTGAAGCATGTAGCACACCAAGTGTAAGAGGGTCCTGGGATAAACCTTATGGCAAAATAGCTCATGACTGTTTAGCATAGAAAAATAGCTAATTTAAATTGAAAGATGAAAACCACAATCACCGTGTACTTATATTTACAACTTTGATATAATTAAAATATTCATCAGAGTCCAGCAATACTCTAGAGAATTACATAGATGGTAAGGTTAGATAACTCATGGAGATTACCCACAGTAGCAGACCAAATTAAGTGGGAACTATACAGGGTTTGAGTTGCCATTAATTACAAGCTAGCCTTAGGTCAGAAGATGAGAAAGAAGTTCTAAGCAGGGATTGGTTAGAATTTAGGTGAGTTGGGAAACTCTCTGTAGTAGTAGGTTTGGATCATGTGGATCCATGTCGTCTATCAAACTACGTGTTAATTCATCTTGTACTTCTAGCTAGAAAGATATATTTATGCATGAGTAGATGCCAAGAAGTTTTAAGTTTAGATAGATTGCCAGGGAAGTTGTGGGTTTTAGATTATGTCTGCTTAGCAAGTCATAGTGGAATTTTGTGGTTTGCCTTTATTTCTTATGTAGCCCTGAGACCACAGACTGCCCTTTTCTGTTACCTTTTGCACAGCATTTAGGCAAGGCATTTTATGCTCCTCATAAATATTTTGCAACTCTGTACTCTCAAGGTAAACTGCTATGTCCTTTATCACATGTTCCTGGAGACTATTTTGTGTTGTTGAAGACTTGCCTTTCCCTGTTGGTCTTCACTTCAAGTTCTCCATCTGAATCACAGTAGACCATTGTGTACTTTCTAAATAAATTCTCCCGGAAGATAATTTATTGTAGGGTTTTGAGATTTTCAAATGTTGGGTAATTTTCTAAATACATCCTTTTTAAATTGAGGTATTCATATTTAGGAATGCTATACTAGTTAGGTTGTTTAGGGAAAGACGACTAATTTTATTACTTTTGTAAAATGCTTATTTTATTGTGTAAATTTAACCATAGCTTTGTTTTTTGTTGTACTCTAATAAAACTTGCCTGAAGATCGGAGGATAGAACCCGCCACAGAGTTAAACATAGAGGTCAGGCAGTGGTGGCACACACCTTTAACCCTAGTATTTGGGAAGCACACACACCATTAATCTCAGCACTAGGGAGGTTGAGATAGTAAGTGAAATGGCTGAGGGCAGAGAAAGGCATATAAGGCCTGACAAGACAGAAACTAGAGCCCTTTCGGTTGAGGACTCAGAGGCATTCAGTCAGAGGATTCCTGGAGTTAGTGAGATGAGAAGTGGTTGTGTTCCTGTGTTTCTCTGATCTTTCAGCATTTATCCCAATATCTGGCTCCAGGTTTTTATTATAAGACCATTTAGGATTAGGGCAACATGGACTTGAAAATAATATTGTATAAAAACAAATACCTTTGACTACTCCCATAAATATGTTTTCAGATGTGACATATTGTATTAGACATTATTAGAAAGAGTTAAGTTTACATAAAATCAGAATACCATTCATATTTTTGTAGCATGTAATAAAGAAAAACAATGGAAAATATTTTCTTGACATTTTTGTTAGTTGATATAATATAATCCTGTTGTATTTTTCATAACCTGCATTTCTGGTTTCTTTAACAGTCATATTTTTGTGAAATGCCAGGAAAGAGTTTTGATTATATTAAAACACCACAGTTACTGCTGGTAATATTTGCCATGTTCTTATCTGATGTTGGAACATGATAAGTGACACTTGTGAAATTTATGTTACTACATTATGGGATGCCAGTCAAACTTACACTTCATATTTGTTTTAAGCAATTTAAATCATAAATATTTAAAATAAAATTGATAGCTAATTTTTTGTCCATCATTGAAACTCTTACATCTTTCTATTTTTTGTGGTAATTTGAGCTGTGGCAAAGCATGTGAAATTAGAAGGTATTATAATCAATACATAATTTAATGAGATTCTTTGTAATATTTGACACAAGTCGGCAATCCACTTTGTTTTGTTCTCCTCTTAAAGGCAAATTCGTCACCAGCTGTAGCTATACCCAGATCTTCAGTAGAAAAGGAAACATTAAGCTTTGGATCAGCTATGCAATATATATATATATTCTGGAAACTCACCAACGCTTCCATTCAGCAGTTCATGGCAAAGTTTCTATACGGCTGGCCTAGGTGTTATTCTGATTGTTTTGAGGCAGATCCAGATATTTTTAGTCTGTGTACTGTGCCTGTAATCAACAGGCACTTATTGTGGCTTCAAGAGAATGTTTTATGCCTGGTATCACACAAGAACCATTGAATCTCTGTGTATGTGTACAGGCCTTTCAGTTCTCCCTTGAATATTCCACCAAAGAATATGCTTAAGCATCCCCATTGTGGAACTTTGAGTTGCTGAGAAACTGTAACTGTCTTAGTTCGTTTACTACCATTGTAATAAAATATCCCAACAAAAGCAGCTTAACGAAAGGGGATTTAGTTCTGCATCAGACTGTGGTGCATCATAGTAGGGAAGTAAAAGAGACAGATGCCAGAGAAACTTGATCTCATTAGCTCTTCAATCAGGAACATAACATTGGGTGCGTGCCTGCCAGTGCTCAGCTTACCCCTCTATTGGATTCAGTTCAGGATTTCAGGATCCCCTGCTGAAATATTCAAGATGGGTTTTCCTGCATCAACCAATGCAATCAAGACAGGACCTCAAATACACTCTCAGAGGCTAATCTTAATCTACATGGTTTCTCACAGGTATGATGGGAAGCCTGCCTTTAAGGTATCCAGGTGTGGAGCTGACAATTCTGAAGGAAATTCCTAGAAAATAAAGATAAATAAATGCACCCTACATTGAATTTTCTGCAAGGCTGATTAACTTACTAGACTTCCACGAATGTGTAGAAGTTAGGCCATTACAGGTCAACAGCCTAGTTGGGTTATCTGTAAGCCTATTCATAGATATTCATAGCTATCCTTGATCAACTCTGTTTTTGAACTAACATCTTTATAACTATTAGGTAAATATTTTGAAATACACAAACAGATATGTTTCTACCAACTAAAGTGCTAAGAATATCATCAGATAATATCAGAGACCTGTATCTGAGATTTCTATATTTTTCTATAACCTGCCTCACTGATATTACCAGTAGTGTATTTATAAAGTATTTGTGATTTACTCTGTTACTACACAAACTTCATGGAGCTGCTATCAAGTTGGAACATAGAATTTATGGCATACTCAAATCTATGTTCTGGCCATAGTCACTCATGCTTTTCTCTAGAACAGACACTAAACACTGACACAATTAATACTAATTATCATAATAATTAACTGGGATATTTGTGCATTAAAAACAATGTGTTGTTTCTCAGAGTGATGAAAAACACTGGTGATATAATGTTGAAGGAAAATGAAAAGATATTTATTCCATTTAAAATATTGCCTATCCATTTCTTCCCAGAATATTTGAAAAGATGGGAGAAATAGCCCTCTGGAGGGAAAATGTAAAACTGCAAATTCTATGTAGAATGACTGAATGATTGAGGGGATTTCTGATCCAAGGGTAAAGAAAAAAACTGAGTCTTAGGAATAGTAATGATGACAGTAAGATACTCACAGCTCCCTCTGAAGGGTACCAGGAGGGACTAGTGATTTCAAATGTATGGCATGAACCAGAGATATTTCCCTTTCTCTAAGCCCCTGGCAAAGTGGGTGTGCTTTCAAATGGATTGTGGAGACTGCTGGGCATTAGGAGATGTAGTCTTAATAGTCATAAGTGACTGATGCAAAGTAAATATTTTATTCTTCTTTAAAAATGAAACAATTCCCTGAAAGAGAATTGAAATTGTACTTGCAAGTAGAGAGAACCCTATCTTGACATGGGCATAGATTCTGCACCACACAGGTATCACTAATATGAACTGCATTCCTTGATGAAAATCTACCAGAGGGTACCACACATGCTTCATAGAATATGATATGCACAACAAAACAATACTTCAGCCTCAATATAGTTATGGCCTAGCTGTGAGACTTGCCTTCTTTTATCTGACTGTCACAGCTTGCATACTGTCAGCTCTTAATGCGGCCAAGGATTTCACTAGCACTTCTGGCTGCTTAACCTGGCCCTGCAATTACTTCTAACATTTAGTGAATACTCCTTGGAGACTGTTTCTGGAAACAATGTCTAGGTTGCCCTGGTTAAAAAATTAAGAGGAGTGGCTGGCGAGTCCAGATCCTTCAGCTCCAATGGGCCGAACTGGAATCTTCTGAGAGCAAGGTATTATGAATTTCAAGTACAGTTGGACTCCATAGGGCTCTCTCTCTCCCACCCTCCCTCTCTCCTTTCTCTCTTCTGACAGGGCCTCACTATGTGGTCCAGGTTGACCGAAAACTCACTATGGAGTCCAGACTTTTCTGCAACTCACTATAATCCTCCTGCTTGAGCCTCACGAGTACTGGGTGTGCATTTCTATGCCCATTTTTTTCTTTCTTTATTTTTTAAAAAAACAATTCTTTCTAATATGCCTGACGTTTAGAAACAGATCTTATATTTTCCATTGGTTGAATGTGAAAGGCTGTTTACAACATGTAAATACATAAATTTGAGAAGAGTTGGGCATTACTAAGGAATAACAAAAATACTGGCCAACAACCAACCTGAGACTAACTTTGCAGCTTGCAGAGCTAGTGGAATTTTAAAATTACAACATTAAATCTACATATTTTTTGATACTTATAGTCTGTTAGCATTTCTTGAGTTCTAGTGTAATGAGATCTCAAATATCTTAACCGAATTCCAGATATCTCTCTCAGAGTTCATAGATGCCTTGGGTTGTAGTCTTGGAGTTACCTGACTACACTCTCTCAGTAGTCCTGCCTGGGAGTGGTCTCCACATTGAGCTCTGCTCTTGATCTGACCTTTGCCCTTTTCTTTCTTCCCAATTCAATCCTCAGCTTCCCTGCTGTTCTCTCACTGTAAAAGTATTCTGATTTTCAAATCCTAACATATTTCCTTTTGACCTTTGCATTAATTTTCCCAAATGACAGAAGGCTGATCACTCCCCGCCCCCCAACAAGATAGCATCAAGCAATGTTGTACTCGGTTGCAGTTCTGGAGGATAGAAGCCTGAAACAGAGTCCATCAGGCTATACTCCTTCTACAGTCCCAGAAGAGTCCTTTCTTCAGTTTCCAGCTGCTAAGAATCCTTTTGCCTACAGCTCCCTCAAAACATCCTCTGCTGGGTCCCCCTGGGCTGTCCTTCTACACTTCACCTTCATTGTCTCTCTCCTTCCTGCTTTGACTTTCTTTCCCTGTGTGGACAGCATCCACACAGGACTAGTTTCCCTTCTCACCTGAACATGTTTGTATTTTAAAAGACCTCATTTTCAAATTTGTCACATTCACAAGTTGGACCGGTTCAGGTTATCAATATACCATCTTACAGAATGCCACTTTGTCTACCACAGTACCTTACAGGTTCAGTGTTGCCCCATCTTCCCTGTCTCCTGCAGCTTAGATTTCTGATTAAATGGCCTCCGCATCATTACCACTTCTGTCCTCCTACTTACTGCAAGCTGGCTTGGGGACCTGCTGCCATTCCAATTATTTCTGTTTCAGAGTCCATTGAAGTTTTAGCTGAAAAATTTGAAGGACATGTGTTAGCGCTTGTCTTACCTGTTATCCGTCCTGTCCTCCGGAGTACTGGGAACTTTCTTCTTGTCAGTTTCTATTTGAACTGACCTAAGACAACTAACTCAGTTATGTGTGAATTTTAGTTTCATTTTAGTTAACCACTAGAACTATGAAAGGAGTTATGATGAAAGAAAATAGATAAAACATTGCCAAGCATAAGCATCATTTTAGTTATACTTTCTAAACAATTTTGCAAAGTCATTATGGTTATCTACAGGATACTTGAGTACTTACTAAATGAATGGACTATTTTTTTGTTTTTTTAAATTTTTTTAATATTTTTATTTTATAATTAATTTAATTTTACATATCAGCCATGGATTCCCCTGTCCTCCCTCCTCCCACCTACCAGCCTTCCCCGCCCCAATCTGCTCCCCATTCCCACCTTGTCCAAGGCAAGGTCTCCCCTGGGGAGTCAGCCCAGTCTGGTAGACCCAGCTGAGGCAAGTCTAGTCTCCTTCTCCCTGTACCTAGGCTGAGCAAAGTGTCCCAGCATAGGCCCTAGGTTCCAAAAAGCCAGCTCATGCACCAAGGACAGGTCCAGGTCCCACTGCCTGGGGGCCTCCCAAATAGTTCAAGCTAATCAACTGTCTCACTTATCCATTGAGCTTGGTCCAGTTCCATGGGGGCTCCTCAGCCATTGGTTCACAGTTCATGCAGTTCCACGAGTTTGGCTATTTGTCCCTGTGCTTTTTCCAATCATGGTCTCATTATCTCTTTCCCATATAATACTCAGCACAGGAAAGATCCACCAAGATGAAGTTTCAGTTCTGAATGGACTATTACAGGATTCATCTCTGGAGGAAGTAGGCTCCCAGATTCTTGCCTTTGAAGTGTGTACCTTATCTGTGCATGCTTTCTCTGCCTGTGCTTCCCGGGTGCCATGAAGTGACACAACAATTTTATCTGCCCCCAAAATAGGAACTGTGGTTTAATTCTTTTTGGGCAGGACACAAGCATTTCTAGAAGTTTGCAGATGATGCGCCCTATGATTTATAAACATTGACCTAAGGCATTGCTCTCATGGGTCTACTCCATTACATACTTTATTATCTGAAACCATGTTCTTTTATTAGATTGTACGTTGTTCACTGTCTGTTAGGATGCAAACTCCTTGAAAGTTTACTTGCCAATGTTCCCATGTCGTAGTCTGTCAGAGTTGCTAGAATAGGTACCACAGATAGGCTAGCTTAAATAAGAAACATTCAGTTTTTTCTATGTTGAAAAGCTGTATAATCCATCATCAAGCTGGTAGCCAATTTGGTTCCTAATGATGGACCACTTTCTGGTTTGTAAATGACTGCCTTTTTGTGTATCTAAACACTGACAAAAAGCTTCTACTTCTAGGTTTTCTTCATAATGGCACCAATCACATTGAATAGACTCCACCTTGGAGACTTAATTGCCTCCCAGTGACCTGATCTCCAATTACGATTATACTGTCATACAGGGAATTGGGCTATCAACACATGAATTTTGGAGGACAAAAATAATCAATAACAAGTATCTATATCTGGTACATAATAGGTACTCACTACATTCTTCATAGAAGACTAAATAATATGTAGTATCTATTTTATGCCAACATAATGTTAATTTTTTCCGTATGTATCAATTTATTTTCTCACAAAATCTTGAGTCTATTTTCAATTTTGTTCATTTTCTTTTCCTGTTTATGTAGGTGTCTTAGTTAGGGTTTCTATTGCTGTAAAGAGACACCATGACCACCGCAACTCTTGTAAAGGAAATATATAAGAGAGCTGGCTTACAGTTTCAGAGGTTTAATCCATTATCATCATCTTGGGAAACATGGCTACATGTAGGCAGACATGGTGCTGGAGAAGGAGCAGAGAGTTCTACATCTTGATCTGAAGGTAGCAAAAAGAGACAGTGAACCACATTAGGCCTGGATTTGAGCTTCTAAGACCTCAAAGATCACCCCCAGTGACATGCCTTCTCCAACAATACCACACCTACTCAGAAAAGGCCACACTTCCAAATAGTGCCAGTTCCTATTATCCCATGAGGATATTTTTCATTCAAACTACCACAGTAGGTATACTAAAGCAGTTTACTGAAAGTCATCTTGATAAATACAGCATGAATTAAAGAGGAGGTATATCTAAATTCATAGTCCATGGTTTGACTAATGCATTCTATGTATGATTACTTTCCATGGTATTTATTATTAGAGTTGTTGAAATAATCTCTTTTTTTGATGATATATTAATCTGCATGAAGAAGGTTGAATTCAGAAAACATATATCTTCCACCAGAATGTATTTATCTCTTCATATCATTCAACATATTTAGGATTCTTCTAACAATAAGTATTATTAATACTGCTTTTATCACACATTGCTTGGTGCTTACCAACACATAGCAGGACAAGCCATACAACTTTGTCCTCTCAGTAATTTGATATATAACTTCCATCCACAAATATTTTTTGTATTTTATAATAATTAATTCCTTCAAATACCCCATGAGGAAAATGAATATTCATTATCTCCATTTTATAGATGCATAAAGTTAGACAGAGACTAATTAAATATGTTCTTCAAGGGTAGATAGTGAGTTGATTGGGAGATCAAGGTTGCCACTGGATATTCTGGACCCCAGATTCAATAAGAATTGAATGATATCTTGTTGACTTCACTGTATAAAATTGAACTTAGTTATTTAAGCTTTCATGATATGCTCCATATTAGCTTTGGGAACTGCCCAAAATAATTCACAATAAATTGATATTCAGCCCTTAAATATGTATTCTTTTTGTGTTTGTTGGCTTCTTTGGGACCTGTGGAAATGAAGCTGAAGTAAGAGTATAGTCCATGTAATTACAGCTTTCCATAGAGATTCTGGTAATTAAGTTTGTAATTTTTTTTTTTTGCTGCATAGTTTAAACTTTTTATTAATGTAACTCTCATTTAGAAGTAAGGCCTAGGCTGGGCAGCAGTGGCACATGCCTTTAATCCCAGCACTCGGGAGGCAGAGCCAGGCGGATCTCTGTGAGTTTGAGGCCTGTCTGGTCTACACAGAAAGATCCAAACTTCATGGAGAAACATTATGCTGCTGTGTTGTTTGTGTGGCCTCATCTTCCTGGGAAAAATCCCAAGCATAGACCGCTGGGTTGTTATTTGTTATCAATTATTCATATAAAAAATTACCACTCGTGCTAAAGTGAAGAAACATTTGTTATCTTATAATTTTGCAGGCTATAGTTTTAATGGGATTGAAGTCAAAACATGGATAGTCATATGCGCCTTGTGGAGGTTTTGGGTGGGGGGAATCGGCCTGCTCACATCTGTATGTGTGTCTCCGCATTTGTTTTTATTTACTCTGCAGTATGTATGCTGATAAAGTATTGAGATGTAGTTTACATTTCTCTCACAGCTAAAAATAGTGAACAATCTATAGTGGCTTTTGCTTATGGTTTGCTCAGTTAGTAAAATGTCCATGTCATTTGCCCATATCAAATTGGATGGTGTAAGACGTTTACCATTGGGTTCTGATACTTTATTTTTAAAATGTTTTAGAGAACATTTCTTTATCAGCTACGTGGATTATATTTTCTTTTAATTTGCAGGCTTTTTACCCCTTCCCATGGTCTCACACTGAGTGAAAGTTATTTATTTTCATGAGCCATATGGCTTTTGATTTAGTAAAGTATCCTCACTGTTTCTTAGAGCTCTTGAATATTTCTGGGAATCTATTAAGGGAATTACAGTATAATTGGCAAATCATATTCATAAATTTTTATGCTCAGATAACTAGGATCCCACATAGCCGCTTTCCTCTTGGGCATTGTTACATGCAGTATGAAATACTGCTAGAAATTTCTGCAACTCTCTTGCTACATATTTGAGTTACCACATAATTTCTCTTTATAAAACCAAAAACATGACACTTGAGTAAAATTTCTTGTAACACATGAAAGAAAATTTTAGTAGCAGTTTGTTAGAATTGATCTGTTTACTGGAAATTATAGACCTAATTTTCTTTGTCCTTGTCAATCAAATAATTATTTATAAGCTACTTTTAAAAGCCAAAATGAATTCTGTGATATGTGCCTCCAAAAAGTAGCTGCTATGTGTTAAAACATCACAGAATTTCTTTTTTATCAAGGGTATTCTTTTTTCTTTCCAAATGTATTTCAATGATGTATAGCAGGAAATATGAACAATAAAGTGAATCATATGATTATATTTTTTCTGTGACTTTTGCCTTCTTAAAGTTTATCACTGTAATATGTTTTCTCTCTCTCCCCTTTTTTCCTTCCTCTCTCTAACAAACACACACACACACACACACACACACACAAAATTTCTCTCTCACACATTCACAAATGTATTAGAGATTTTATACCTAAATTACATAGTTCTAATTATCCAAATGAAGAAACTGAAAAAATCATTTTTCTTCTTAAAAAACTCAGAAAACATCTTCCTGGGAAATTCTGTGAAAGATATAGTGAGAAAAAATGTGCTGTGGTTTTATAACCCACCCCGTAATGATATTTCATTTGAATCTCTCTTCCACTGACAGCTGAGAGCAGAATATTAATGTCCAGCTTAGACAGGCATTTCTCCCAATGCAATCTTGCTATGTACCTGTAAAGCATATGTCCAGTATATATCTGTCCCAGCTAAAAGTTTGCTTATTATGATTGAAACTTGCTTTGCTCACTGTCTGAATATTCCTTTTGTTTCATTTTCTGATTCATTCTTTTTCAGGACACAATGTAAAAGGTGAATGTTCTATGTTTGTGTTGTATTGCATTTTGTATACCTGTTTACTTAAGTGTTTTTCTTAGGATAAAATTTATTTCACAGAAATAATTCTGGAAGTAACATATTATATAAATAACATGTTCTAGAAGAAGAATATGGACTATGAAATTGGAAGTTGTAAGGAACTACTCAAGAAAAGAAATAACATGGGAAGAGCCTGCATTAGGTGATTTCATTCTTGTGCTGAAGTTATTAAAATCTTACAACTAAAAATATGTTTTTGAGAATGTTTTCCTTAATACAAATTAAAAAGGTTGACAGAGTCCAGTATGAGCACTGGTAATATTTAATGGAAATTCTCATATCTTCTCTTCCCATTTAATCCAATTATTTTTTCTGAATTTTATCAATCATGTGCACTTTACAGACCTTCTTGATATTTATGCAGTTTTTATAAAGTCAATAATTATAAATAATTAGAATGTTTAAATATTAAAAGCATTAAAGTCAAGAAAAAAAACCTAGAGCTATTCTGAAGGGACAGTCTATTTTTCCATCATGATGAGTGAGGACAAACTCCATTTAATTGACATTTCTGCATTTGAACCAACTTTCATTTTAGCATTTAGGATGGAATAAACAGATGTATATTATTTTGGTTCCAGGAATTCCATTTACCCAAATTATGTATCTCTTCCCAAACCAGAATCTTACATATTAAATAAAAAGAACATGAGGTAATTTTTAAATGTTTAGTAATTCCATTTTAAATACATTTTTTCCTCTCAGATTTTTTTACAATAAATTATTTTTCCACAATTTCCTTAAGTCTTCAGCAAAAAAGTAGAAATGTGCTTAAATTTTAATATTTCTAAGGAGATTCATGATTAATTCTATACCTTTTAATTTGCAAAGGAAGAAATGATTATTATAAAGTACACTGGAATATTCTCTGTATTAAACTTAATACTTAAAACACCCACTGTTGCCAATAGACAGGTCATCTAGATGAAAACTAAACAGAGAACTATTTACAGAATGTTTTACCAAAACATAAAACAGTCTTCCCAGCACTTCATGAAACTTTCACCAAAATTGACCACATACTCAGACACAAAGCAGATCTCAGCAGATACAAGAAATTTGAAATAACTCCCTGCGTCCTGTCTTACTGTCACAGGTTAAAACTGGATATAAACTACGACTGAAAGCTTACAAACTCGTGGGAACTGAATAACTTATTATTGAATGAAAAGCGGGTCAAGGCAGACATTAAGAAAAAAAATAAAGACGTTCTAGATTTGAATGATAATGCATATATCATACCCAAACTTATGGGACACAAGGGAGGCAGTTCTAAGGGGCAAGTTCATAGTACTAAGTGTATACATTAAAAGGAAATGCTGGATAGAGAGAGCTCATACTACTAACTTGACAGCATGTCTAAAAGCTCTAAAACAAAATGACAAAATCACATTCAAAAGAAGTAGATGGCAAGAAATAAAACTCACGGCAGAAATTAATAAATAGAAATAACAAAAAAATTCAAAGAATCAATGAAACAAAGAGATGGTTCTTTGAGAAAATCAATAAGACTGACCAACCCTTTTTTCAAGTTAACTAAAAGGCAGAGAGAGAGAGAGAGAGAGAGAGAGAGAGAGAGAGAGAGAGAATCTGTATTAACAAAATTAGAAATGAAAAGGGGAACATAACAACAGACACTGAGGAAATCCAGAGACTTGTAAGGATATACTTTAAAAATATGCACTTCACCAAAGCAGAGAATCTAAAAGAAATAGATAATTATCTCAATATATATCATATACCAAAATTAAATCAAGATCAAATAAAGCAAATTAAAGAGACCTATAAACCCTAGTGAATTAGAAGTACTAATTAAAAGTCTCCCAACTCACAAAAAGCCCAGGGCCAGATGGTTTTAGCCTAGAACTCTACCAGACTTTCAAAGAAGAGTTAATTACAATGCTTCTCAAATTATTCCAGAAAATAGAAACAGAAGGAACATTGTCCAATTCATTTTATGAGGCCACAGCTACTCTGATACCCAAACCACATAAAGAGCCAACAAAGAAAGAGAATTACAGACCAATTTCCCTTATGAACATAGATGCAAAAATACTCAAAACAATACTTGCAAATCAAAGTGGAATTCCATAAGTTTTCTACTTACCAGACAAACAATGTTATGTTACAGATAGGTCATTCTGTCTGATGGGAGAACAAAATATTGATATGTCACAGTGTGCTGGTCTTCAGTGAAAACTATGAGTCTACTAAGTGTATTAAAAGCACTGTATGTCTGGTCTCAGGAGATAGCTTAGTTGGTAAAATACTCTTTACAAGCACAAGGGCTGGATATTCAGGACCAGCACTCACATGAAAAGACAGATGAGGCGGACCTCTCTAATCACAGTGTATCCTTGTGGAATCATGTGTGAGCTGTTGAAATCCTTAAGACTAGATGTGTATGTCCAACCCAGGATTTTGTACATTTGTGGCCACCATTTCTTCAAATGTGCTTTCTGCTCATATTTTCTTTTCTATCTATGAGTCCACATGTGTGTACTAATCCACTTGTGTTAGCCCTCACTTCTTTGGACATTCTATTTGCTGATCAGAACACATTCTTCCAGTTCCTGATTATCGCTCACACCCCACAGTGTAAACACATGGTGTCTGTAACACTGTAGGACCCATTTTAGAAGTGCTATAATATTTTGATTGTCATATTAGGCTTTCTGCTCCCATAGAAAGCTAATGGTTTAGTTACCAATAAAAGAAATATTTTTCTACCATCATGTATCAGTTAGAAAATCTTTGGGTTTGTATTGTGTTTAGAGTGTTTGAATTTGAAAGCTTTTGTTTCACAAATGGTCTTAAACACATGTCTGCCATGCTGTATTAGATATGTAAGTAGTACATCATGTTCAGCGTTGGCAACTATAACATCAAAACATTGATCAACCCTGAAAAATGTTGATGATGGTACTCATTCCACAGCATCACATACTCTAACAAGATACAATTCCTTTAGTGAAAATAAGCATACCCATCTCACTAGTATACAAATGTGGTTTCCTCTACAACTGATGGTAAATTATATGTATAGCAAATTATTTTAAAATATTTGAAAGTACTTAAAATGTTTTATTATCAGTAAATCTTTGGTTTATATAACCTATTTTATGCACCTTTGTACCCACAATCATATAAAAAATTTCAGGTTAAAGAGATGATGAGTGGCCCAGTGGTGGTGGGGCACACCTTTAATACCAGCACTCAGGAGGCAGAGGCAGGCAGATCTCTGTGAGTTCGAGGCCAGTGTGGGATACAGAGTGAGTTCCAAGAAAGGCTCCAAAGCTACATAGAGAAACTCTGTCTCAAAAAACAAAAGAGAGAGTGAATGAGAGAGAGAGAGAGAGAGAGAGAGAGAGAGAGAGAGAGAGGATGATGAGTGGAAAGATTTTGAGAAGACCTAATCTAGAAGAGGGACAACAAGGTGCTATGCTCTTTTCTGTTCTCAGCGTATGGAGAGTAGGCTTGTCCACTGTGGAGCCCTTTGAAAGGCTTCAATGCAAGAGTCTTATGTACTCTTCACTTTACTCCCTAAGGAAGAGGCTGTGAACTGTGTGGCTTCTGTCTTATGTACAGTCAAGGAGCAGTAAGCCAAGTACAAGCATGCCTCTTCTCTTTTCTTTCTTTTTTTTTTAAATCCTCCTCCTTCATTTCACCATCATCCCCCTCCCTTCCTTTCCCCTCCCTCTTTTCCTTCCTTCATTCCCATACTCCCTATCTCTTTCCTTTCGGGCAGACATTGTGCTGGAGAGGTAGCTGAGAGTTCTACATCCAGATCAGCAGGCAGCAGAAAGAGAGAGTGACACTGGGCCTGGCTTGGGCTTCTGAATCCCCAAAGTCCAGCCCCAGTGACACACTTCCTTCAACAAGGCCACACCTCCTAATAGTGCCATTCCCTATGAGCTTATGGGGGCCATTTTCATTCCAACCACCACAGACACGTTTCATTAATCTCCAGTTTTGTAATCTATATATCTTCACTATAATCATCATCATCATCATGATCATCATCATCATCATTTTCACCTCTACTGTGATTATGACCCACTCCATCCTTTCAATAAAGTTCGTCTCTTTCTGCTTAATAGCCTACCCTTACTAAAAGCTCTCATGTTAATGTTCTTAGAAGAAAAGAATACACATACTTCCCAAATACAATAGAAACATTTGCTTTGATACATAAATTGTAGTACTTGCAGCTAGGAGTGCTTAGGGCATAGACACCTAGTGAAATCTGGTTTTTTTTTTTTTTTGTAAGAAAAAAAAAACATTAAGATGAAATTAGAGATTAAGACCAACTGTTGAAACCTCTTAAGTTTTTCTTCCTGTCCCTGATGAGTCACAGATAGAGACCAGATAGAGGCCTGATAAAAATAAACACTTTTGGGTAACAACTGCAATGTAATATGAAGAGAATATCTTAGGGAAGAGTTGGAAGATTTAGAAATTCTCCTAAAGACATTGTGGTGGTTTAAATGAGACTAGCCCCATAGACACATTATTTGAATGCTTGGTCCCACTTATTGGAACTGCTTGGGGAAGATTAAAAGGCTTTTTTGGAGTAGACATGGCCTTGTTGGAGATGTGTCACTGGTGATGGGCTTTGAAGTTTCAAAAGTCAACATTAGTCAAGTCCAGTCTCTCTGTCTCTCTGCCCCCCCCTCTCTCTCTATATATATACATATATGTATATATATATGTATATATTCTATCTGTCTAGCTATCTTCTATCTTTCTAGCTATCTCTGCCTGCTGCCTGCACATCATGATATAAAGATCTTAGCTAGTTCTCCAGCAAGAGGCCTGTCTGCTTCCCACCATAATGATCATGTGCTAACCCTCTAAAACTATAAGCAAACCCCCAATTAAGTTCTTTCTTTTAGAAGAATTGCCTTGGTCATGGTGTATTTCCACAGCAATAGAACAGCAACTAAGATAGACATTATATCTTAGAAATCAACTTTCAGCCATGTGGCAATTCAACTGTAGAATGGACACGAGGAGGAAGAGGAGGAGTTCCTGCCATGTAATTAGACCAAGAGCATGGGACTCAGGCTGCTTTGCCTGACTGAATGACTTTCTTATTTTTGGTGATAAGAAATGTCCAGAGGCACACATAATTGCATCCTGGGAACTTCAGTGAAGTTACATCAACCAGGAAACTGTCCAGGGTAAGTGTGCTACATGTTTCAGAGTTTGGAATTGGCTTTATCTGCAGGCTAGTACAATCTTACTACTAACTTTAATATATATATATATACATATATATACACGTATATATATATATATA